>JAVSCE010009199.1:0-153844 GCA_032199065.1 Smutsia gigantea
AGTTTATCGAACCCCAGCTGCTGAAGAGGCTTTCATCTCCCCACTGTATATCCAAGGCTCCTTTATCATATATTAATTGATTGTATATGTTTGGGTTAATGTTTGGATTTTCTATTCTGTTCCACTGGTCTGTGGGTCTGTTTTGTGCCAATACCAAATTGTCTTGATTACTGTGGCTTTGTAGTACAGCTTGAAGTCAGGGAGCGTAATTCCCCCTGTTTTATTCCTCCTTCTCAGGATTGCTTTGGCTATTCGGGGTCTTTTGTGGTTCCATATGAATTTTAGAATTATTTGTTCCAGTTCATTGAAGAAAGCTGTTGGTAGTTTGATAGGGATTGCGTTGAATCTGTAGATTGCTTCAGGTAGTATAGCCATTTTGACAATATTTATTGTTCCTAGCCAAGAGCATGGGATGCATTTCCATTTGTTAGTGTCCTCTTTAATTTCTCTTAGGAGTGTCTTGTAGTTTTCAGAGTACAGGTCTTTCACTTCCTTCGTTAGGTTTATTCCTAGGTATTTTATTCTTTTTGATGCAATTGTGAATGGAATTGTTTTTCTGATTTCTCTTTCTGTTAGTTCATCGTTGGTGTATAGGAAAGCAACAGATTTCTGTGTGTTAATTTTGTATCCTGCAACTTTGCTGAATTCAGATATTAGTTCTAGTAGTTTTGGAATGGAATCTTTAGGGTTTTTTATGTACACTATCATTTCATCTGCAAATAGTGACAATTTGACTTCTTCTTTACAATCTGGATGCCTTGTATGTCTTTGTTTTGTCTGATTGCCATGGCTAGGACCTCCAGTACTATGTTGAATAACAGTGGAGAGAGTGGGCATCCCTGTCTTGTTCCCCATCTTAGATGAAAAGCTTTCAGCGTCTCGCCGTTAAGTATGATGTTAGCTGTGGGTTTGTCATATATAGCCTTTATGATGTTGAGGTACTTGCCGTCTATACCCATTTTGTTGAGAGTCTTAATCATGAATGGATGCTGAATTTTGTCAAATGCTTTTTCAGCATCTATGGAGATGATCATGTGGTTTTTGTTCTTCTTTTTGTTGATGTGGTGGATGATGTTCATGGATTTTTGAATGTTGTACCATCCTTGTATCCCTGGGATGAATCCCACTTGATCATGGTGTATGATCCTCTTGATGTATTTTTGAATTCGGTTTGCTAATATTTTGTTGATTATTTTTGCATCTACGTTCATCAGGGATATTGGTCTGTAATTTTCTTTTTTGGTGAGGTCTTTGCCCGGTTTGGGTATTAGAGTGATGCTGGCTTCATAGAATGAGTTTAGAAGTATTCCCTCCTCTTCTAGTTGTTGGAAAACTTTAAGGAGAATGGGTGTTATTTCTTCTCTATATGTCTGGTAGAATTCAGAGGTGAATCCATCAGGTCCGGGGGTTTTGCTCTTGTGTAGTCTTTTGATTACCGATTCAATTTTGTTGCTGGTGATTGGTCTGTTTAGTTTTTCTGTTTCTTGCTTGGTCAGTCTTGGGAGGTTGTATTTTTCTAAGAAGTTGTCCATTTCTTCTATGTTTTCCAGCTTGTTAGCATATAGATTCTCATAATATTCTCTTATAATTCTTTGTATTTCTGTGGGGTCCGTCGTGATTTTTCCTTTCTCATTTCTGATTCTGTTTATGTGTGTAGATTCTCTTTTTCTCTTAATGAGTCTGGCTAGGGGTTTATCTATTTTGTTTATTTTTTCAAAGAACCAGCTCTTGGTTTTATTGATTTTTTCTATTGTTTTATTCTTCTCAATTTTATTTATTTCTTCTCTAATCTTTATTATGTCCCTCCTTCTGGTGACTTTGGGCCTCATTTGTTCTTCTTTTTCCAATTTCAGTAATTGTGTCTTTAGGCTATTCATTTGGGAATGTTCTTCCTTCTTTAAATAGGCCTGGATTGCAATATACTTTCCTCTTAGAACTGCCTTTGCTGCGTCCCACAGAAGTTGTGGCTTTGTGTTGTTGTTGTCATTAGTCTCCATATATTCTTTGATTTCTGTTTTGATTTGGTCATTAACCCATTGATTAATTAGGAGAATGTTGTTAAGTCTCCATATATTTGTGAGCCTTTTCACTGCGGAGTTTTAAGAAGAGAAATGACATGATTTTCTTTAAATTTTATTTTCTTTTAAGAAGGTCACCAAGGTTGCTCCTTGTGAGTGGATTAGACAGAATATAATAGTAGCTCAATGAATGCATGCATGAATACAAGCTACAGAAGAAGCTTTAGCAGACTGCCTTTCTACCTTTCTTTCTAGAATGTACACCCCTAGAGGGAAAGGGCCACATTTTGTTAATCCCTCCCTCCTTGGCAACTGACCTAGCACAGTTCTGGTGTATATTAAGTACGTAAGAACGTTCACTGGAAATGAATCTATAATCAATAGTGTATAATCTGTAATAGTTGCTCCTCACCTTGAGGTCTTGTAGGCAAGTAGGGAGCAAGGCTTAATTTTATCCTGGGGCTTCAAGGAGCAGGCAGATGCTGCCTTTGCTTCTGGTGTCTGCAGGCTGGCCTGTCTCTTGTTTCCTGAGTGAGGAATGTCAAAGGCGAGTGCATCCCCTCAGCCATCCTTTCGGTGACCACTGAACACTTGCTGGGGCCTGTGTCCAGGAGCCCCTGTGGCACCACGGGCTGTGTCATTCCATCTGTCTGCCGACTTCTCTTTTGCTTGGTTTTTGCTTAAGATCAGAGAACCAAACACATCAAAGGTGGAAGGTGTGTGGAGATTATTAAATTGACAAGTTTACCAGTTGAGTCCCATGGACCCTGGGGGTTCCTGAGAAATGGCTTCAATGCCTGAGAGGGTGGCAATGAGGCCCCATGGAATTCCCTGCCCCAAATTCCACCCCATGGTGCATAGAAAAGTTTAATGTAAATACACTCATGCTATACGTTGAAATTCCATGTGAAATTACATTTATGAAGTAAAGTTTTTTGCCCCTAGTCATAGAGCTAGACAGAGGCAGACCTGGGATTTGCACTCAGACCTTTTGGATTCAGGTCACTGAACTGCATCATACAGTCTCTCAGTGTCCGAGAGTGTCCCATCTACTCTGTTTTTGCCAAAAACCTGGTTGAGAAGTGGTTCTGAGGCTTTGCTCCACATTAGAATCATTTTGGGAATTAAAAAAAATCTTGACATCCAGGCAATATCCCAGATAAAGTAAGTCAGAATTCTTCAGGTGGAGGAAGAGGAGATCTAACAAATATGTTTACTATCCATTCGTTTAAATTTTCCAAGCACTTGTGTGTTTATTTTCTATTTCTGCTGTCACAAATTACCCCACATTGGGCGGCTTAAAACAACTCACATTTATTTTCTTACAGAAATAGATGCCAGAAGTCTACAGGCAGTATCACTGGGCCATAACTGAAACATTAGGAGGGCTCCACTCCCTAAGGAGTGTCCGTTTCCTGCCTCTCCATCTTCTAATGGCTCTGCCTTTCTTTGGGCTTGGCTGCAGTGGTCCAGTCTCTGCCTCTGATCGTATTTCATTTTTTCTTCTCCTCCTCTTTTCTAAGGATACCTATGACTGCAATTAGGATCCACCTGTATAATCCAGGATAATCTCCTTATTGCAAAACTCTTAATTTAATCACGCCTGCAGGGACTCTTTCCAAGGAAGCTGACATTTATAGGTTCCAAGGGACTAGGACCTGACATCTTTGGAGAACATTATTCAGCCTGTGACATCTTGCTACTCCCACAGCAGAAAAGCCTCACATGGCACTGGTTGCTAGTAATGCAGACTCCTGGGCTCAACCCCAGATGTACTGAATCAGAATCTGCATTTTAACAGCTTCCTAGGTGATTCTTATGTACATTAACCATTGCTAATGAGATTCAGAGGGAATAAATTGCTTGTCCAAAGTTCCCCTGTGGAAAGGTCATGACTTGAAAGCATGTCTTTAAATTCATAATCCAATTTTCTTTCTACAACACCATGCATATTCACCTGCTCTTTTTTGGAATCAGATAGGAGATGCATATTTTTTAGGAAAATTAAGGTGGGTGTGTGGCTTTTCTGCCAATAAGATGTTAAGTTTCATGCTGGCAGGAACTGTCTTACAGAGTCCTTGTATCCCTTATGGTGACTGGCATAGTACTGGACACAGAATTGAGGCTCAGATCACCTCTGTTTGTGTCATGTTTTACAGAGTTTTCTTCTTTGGTTTGTTTCTCTAGATGGCCAAGGTGAAGCAGAAGCACTCCAGGAGGAATCTTCTCACCAGGAAGGATGGGGAGAAGATTTGATTTATGATGATGCATCTATCACTTCTGTTTCCTTGGCTCCTCCAAAGAGAAGGTATAGTGTTGATGCAGGCAGTCAGCACACATTTACTGAGCACCTCCCATGTGCCAGGCGCCTCTACAGGCTCTGGAGAACAGAGAATAACACCCAATCTCTGTCTACAAGCAGCCAAAGGTCTACGGCAGGAAGACAGTTCTGTGTTCCCTTAGCTTTCTCCATGGCAATGCTGGTCTCTAGATAAATCAGTCAGCCTTCAGCAGGCCAGGGGTCCGTTTCTACCAGCCTCTACTGTTAAATCTCCTGAGTTAAGGTCTTTATATCCCTCATAGTTTAGGAAGTAAGACAGCAACAGGAGACAGATTCAGGAACTGTCCCTCACCTGCTCTTTAGTTCATCAAGATGCTAAATGTCTTTGTTTTGTTTGTCCCAATTGAGAAGGTGGTACTTACCCAACCCAACAAAAAGTCAGAACAAACTGGACTTCTGCAATGGATTTGCTGTATTTGTTAGCTACTGATGTGTAACAAATAACCCCAGAATTCCATGTCTTAATGTAAGCATTTGTTATTGTTCATTAGTCTCTGTGTTAGTTGGACAGTTTTACTGATCACTTACATGTCTGGTCATTTGGTAGCTCTGCTGATTTTAGTGTAGGGTTGGCTGGTGGTAGGCTGGTGTAGGACTGCTTCAGCTGGAGCCACTGGGCTCTCCTCCATATAGTTTAGCTCCTCCAGTGGGCTTGTTCCAGTGGTGGTGATGGCAGAGTTCCAAGAGAACGAGTCGAAGTACACAAGGTTTCTTGAGCCTAGGCTTGGAATTGGCAAAAGTCATTTCTCCTTCATTCTGTTGGCTGATGCAAGTTACAAGTCCAGTCCCCATCACAGAGAAAGGAGACTACAAGTTACAGGGCAAAGAACATGGATCCAATGAAGCTAGTAATTGGGACTCTCAGTGCTTTCAGTCTGCCCTATTTGTTTATGCTGATTTCCTAGTCATGGTAATTCCTTATGCTCATCCCTTTCTTTCCCACTCAGAATGGTTGTTGCCAATAAAACACATGAGTGCTTCCCTATATGGCAGATCCTGAGTTGTTATTGCTGGGCTGTGACAGGATGGCACACAGTGCATGTGTGTAAGGAGTGAAGCATGGTGGGAGACAGATGGGAATCAGGATGATAGCTCACAGGTTGACCCTGAAAAGAAGATGTGAACTGTGGATGCATAAACTCACTGCAAAATCTCTCCCTCCACTGCACCGTGACAACCCCCATCCGAGCCCCCAAATGAGAATTTTAATTGTTTTTTAATGTCCTTGAAGGGATCCCTTGCCATTTATTTCACCAGGATAACAGCACTGAATGGGGGAAGGCAAAAGAAAGAGAGGTGAGGAGGGGTAGGCTTTTTCTTTCTCCCGGTCAGTGCATACCCCATCATTTTTTTTCATTTCTTTTTTCTTTTTTTTTTATTAAGGTATTATTGATATACACTCTTATGAAGGTTTCACATGAAAAAACAATGTGGCTACTACATTGACCCATATTATCAAGTCCCCACCCATAGCCCAATGCAGCCACTGTCCATCTGTGTAGTAAGATGCCACAGATTCACTATTTGCCTTCTCTGTGCTATACTGTTTTCCCCTTGATCCCCCACACCATGTGTACTAAACATGGTACCCCTCAATCCCCTTCTCCCTCCCTCCTCACCCACCCTCCCACACCCTTTCCCTTTGGTAACCACTAGTTCCTTCTTGGAGTCTCTGAGTCTGCTGCTATTTTGTTCCTTCAGTTTTGCTTCGTTGTTATACTCCACAAATTAGGGAAATCATTTGCACTTGTCTTTCTGTGCCTGGCTTATTTCACTGAGCATAATATCCTCCAGCTCCATTCATGTTGTTGCAAATGGTAGGATTTGTTTCTTTCTTTCTTATGGCTGAATAGTATTCCATTGTGTATATGTACCACCTCTTCTTTATCCATTCATCTACTGATGGACACTTAGGTTGCTTCCATATCTTGGCTATTGTAAAAAGTGCTGCAATAAACATAGGGGTGCGTGCATATGTCTTTTTGAATCTGAGAAGTTGTATTGTTTGGGTAAATTCCAAGGAGTGGGATTCCCAGGTCAAATGGTATTTGTATTTTTAGTTTTTTGAGGAACCTCCATATTGCTTTCCACAGTGGTTGAACTAGCTTACATTCCCGCCAGCAGTGTAGGAGGGTTCCCCTTTCTCCGCATCCTCGCCAGCATTTGTTGTTCTTAGTCTTTACAATGCTGGCCATCCTTACTGGTGTGAGGTGATAGCTTATTGTGGTTTTAATTTGCATTTCCCTGATGATTAGTGATGTGGAGCATCTTTTCATGTGTCTGTACGCCATCTGAATTTCTTCTTTGGAGAACTGTCTCTTCATATCCTCTGCCCACTTTTTATTTGGCTTATTTGATTTTTGGGTGTTGAAGCGTGTGAGTTCTTTATATATTTTGGATGTTAACCCCTTGTGAGATATGTCATTTACAAATATATTCTCCCATACTGTAGGATGCCTTTTTGTTCTGTTGATGGTGCCCTTTGCTGTACAGAAGCTTTTTAGTTTGATGACGTCCCATGTGTTCATTTTTGCTTTTGTTTCCCTTGCTCGAGGAGATGCGTTCAGGGAGAGGTTGCTCATGCTTATATTCAGGAGATTTTTGCCTATGTTGTCTTCTAAGAGTTTTATAGTTTCATGACTTACATTCAGGTCCTTGATCCATTTCGAGTTTACTTTTGTGTATGGGGTTAAACAATAATCCAGTTTCATTCTCTTGCATGTAGCTGTCCAGTTTTGCCAACACCAGCTGTTGAAGAGGCTGTCATTTCCCCACTGTATGTCTGTGGCTCCTTTATCATATATTAATTGACCATATTTGGTTGGGTTTATGTCAGGGCTCTCTAGTCTGTTCCATTGGTCTATGGGTCTGTTCTTGTGCCACTACCAAATTGTCTTGATTACTGTGGCTTTGTAGTAGAGCTTGAAGTTGGGGAGCATAATCTTCCCAGTTTTATTCTTCCTCCCCAGGATTATTTTGGCTATTCGGGGTCTTTTGTGGTTCCATATGAATTTTAGAACGATTTTCTCTAGTTCGTTGAAGAATACTGTTGGTATTTTGATAGGAATTGCATTGAATCTGTAGATTGCTTTAGGCAGGATGGCCATTTTGACAATATTAATTCTTCCTGTCCATGAGCATGGGATGTGTTTCCATTTATTGGTATCTTCTTTAATTTCTCTCATGAGTGTCTTGTAGTTTTCAGAGTATAGGTCTTTCACTTCCTTGGTTAGGTTTATTCCTAGGTATTTTATTCTTTTTGATGCAACTGTGAATGGAATTGTTTTCCTGATTTCTCTCTCTGCTAGTTCATTTTTAGTGTATAGGAATGCCACAGATTTCTGTGTATTGATTTTGTATCCTGCAACTTTGCTGAATTCAGATATTAGAACTAACAGTTTTGGAGTGGATTCTTTAGGGTTTTTTATGTACAATATCATGTTATCTGAAAACAGGGACAGTTTAACTTCTTCCTTGCCAATCTGGATGCCTTTTATCTTTGTGTTGTCTGATTGCCGTGGCTAGGACCTCCTATACTATGTTGAATAGAAGTGGGGAGAGTGGGCATCCTTGTCTTGTTCCCGATCTTAAAGGAAAAACTTTCACCTTCTCGCTGTTAAGTATAATGTTGGCTGTGGGTTTGTATATATGGCCTTTATTATGTTGTGGTACTTAGTGCATTCCTCATCATTTGAAATTCCAGCCACCATGTAATACTCAGTTCAGTCTGACCTCTGCAGTGTAATCTTTGCTCACCCTGGCTCTCAGGAATTTCTCTTCTCTGAACTTCTACTACGTTTTTGTTTTATGACATGCCTTACATTTAATAGTTATTTGTTTATACACTTTGGTCCTCTCTTCCTTGGAGAGATTGCTAGCTCTGCCAAGGCCAAGATGATGGCTTATTCATCTTGTTTTTCCTCTGACACTAACACGGAGCCTTCATATAGTAAAGAGGCCAGTGCAAATTTGCTATTTTATTCATGAACATAAACCTTTTGATATCTACCCTCTTCTACATGCATTATCTCCTTTAATCCTCAGAGTAACCGCGTGTGGTAGGAATGATTTCCATTTGCAGATGAGGAAACTAAGGCCAGTGACACAAAATTGGGGAAAACAAATATTCGAATCAGTTCAGTCTGACTCCAAAGCCTTGAGGTTTTTGCTAATTTGCTCTCTACTCGACTCAATTATAATCAGCAAAAATGGAATGAAATCAAATGTAAAATGGTATTATTAGAAGGCAAGAGAATAAACAATAGGAACTCAAGCTCAGTTCATTTCCCACCCATTGCTGCTTCTGTGACAACAGGGACTCTTCATCTCTTTTCACTGTTATCCAGTGTCTCAAGGCCCAGGTATTGCAGATGTGTTTTCAGTTACTTATGACAGTCCAGATAAATGAAATCCCCTGCAATATGAAATTTCACTAAGATGGCATCTTGGCCACTTCTTCCAATTTTTCTTTTACCAGTTCTTTCAAAAGCAATCACAAAACTCAGAATTGCTATATCTACCAGAAATGGCAAGGTGATGCTGTGGGTAGGATCAGACAGGATGTAAGGGAGATCCTTATTTAGACCCAGCTCTGTCACCGACTTGTTCCAGCTTCTCAGTTTCTTATTCTGTAAAATAAAAAATACATGATAATGATAATCATAAAAAGAGTTGACATTTATTCTTGCCATGTAGGCATTAGGTTAAATTTCACATGTATGATATAATTAATTATATCAATAACCTCATGTGCTACTATTTTTTTAAATAATTTATTTTGGTATCATTAATCTACAATTACATGTGCAATATTATGGTGATTAAACTACCCCCTTCATCAGGTCACCCCCACCAACCCCATTACACTCACTGTCCATCAGTGAAGTGAGATGCTATAGAATCACTACTTGTCTTCTCTGAGTTGTACAGCCCTCTCTGTGCCTCCCCCGACATTACATCTGCTAATCATAATGCCCCTTTTTCCCCCTTGACCCTCCCTTCCCACCCATCCTCCTCAATCCTTTTCCCTTTGGTAACTATTAGTCGATTCTTGGGTTCGGTGAGTCTGCTGTTGTTTTGTTCCTTCAGTTTTTTTCTTTGTTCTTATACTCCACATAAGAGTGAAATCATTTGATACTTGTCTTTTTTGGCTTGGCTTATTTCACTGAGCATAATACCCTCTAGCTCCATCCATGTTGTTGCAAATGGTAGGATTTGTTTTCTTCTTATGGCTGAATAATATTCCATTGTGTATATATATACCACACCTTCTTTATCCATTCATCCACTGATGGACACTTAGATTGCTTCCATTTCTTGGCTATTGTAAATAGTGCTGCGATAAACATGGGGGTGCATATGTCTTTTTCAAACTGGGCTGCTGCAGTCTTAGGGTAAATTCCTAGGAGTGGGATTCCTGGGTCAAATGATATTTCTATTTTGAGTTTTTTGAGGAACCTCCATACTGCTTTCCACAATGGTTGAACTAATTTGAATTCCCACCAGCAGTGCAGGAGGCTTCCCTTTTCTCTACATCCTCGCCAATATTTGCTGTTGTTTGTATTTTGGATGTTGGCCATCCGTACTGGTGTGAGGTGATATCTCATTGTGGTTTTAATCTGCATTTCTCTGATGATTAGCGATATGGAGCATCTTTTCATGTGCCTGTTGGCCATCTGAATTTCTTCTTTGGAGAAGTGTCTATTCATGTTCTCTGCCCATTTCTTAATTGGATTACTTGCTTTTTCTTTGTTGAGGTGTGTGAGTTCTTTACATATTTTGGATGTCAACCCCTTACGGATATGTCATTTATGAATGTATTCTCCCATACCGTAGGATGTCTTTTTGTTCTACTGATGCTGTGCTTTGCTGTACAGAAGCTTTTCAGCTTGATATAGTCCCTCTTGTTCATTTTTGCTTTTGTTTCCCTTGCCAGGGGAGATATGTTCATGAAGAAGTCGCTCATGTTTATGTCCAAGAGATCTTTGCCTATGTTTTTTTCTAAGAGTTTTATGGTTTCATGACTTACATTCAGGTCTTTGATCCATTTTGAGTTGACTTTTCTGTATGGGGTTAGACAGTAGTCCAGTTTCATTCTCTTACACGTAGCTGTCCAGTTTTTCCAACACCAGCTGCTGAAGAGACTGTCATCTCCCCATTATATATCCAAGGCTCCTTTATCAAATATTAATTGACTGTATATGTTTGGGTTAATATTTGGAATTTCTATTCTATTCCACTGGTCTGTGGGTCTGTTTTTGTGCCAATACCAAATTGTCTTGATTACTGTGGCTTTGTAGTAGAGCTTGAAGTCAGGGAGTGTAATTCCCCGTTTTATTCCTTCTTCTCAGGATTGCTTTAGCTATTCGGGGTCTTTTGTGGTTCCATATGAATTTTAGAATTGTTTGTCCAGTTCATTGAAGAAAGCTGTTGGTAGTTTGATAGGGATTGCATTGAATCTGTAGATTGCTTTAGATAGTATAGCCATTTTGACAATATTTATTCTACCTAGCCAAGAGCATGGGATGAATTTCCATTTCTAGTGTCCTCTTTAATTTCTCTTAGGAGTGTCTTGTAGTTTTCAGAGTATAGGTCTTTCACTTCCTTCGTTAGGTTTATTCCTAGGTATTTTATTCTTTCTGATGCAATTGTGAATGGAACTGTTTTTCTGATTTGTCTTTCTGTTAGTTCATTGTTAGTGTATAGGATTTCTGTGTGTTAATTTTGTATCCTGCCACTTTGCTGAATTCAGATATTAGTTCTAGTAGTTTTGGTGTGGAGTCTTTAGGGTTTTTAATGTATGGTATCATGTCATCTGCAAACAGGGACAGTTTAACTTCTTCCTTGCCAATATGGATGCCTTTTATCTTTGTGTTGTCTGATTGCCGGGGTTAGGACCTGCAGTACTATGTTGAATAACAGTGGAGAGAGTGGGCATCCCTGTCTTGTTTCTGATCTTACATGAAAAGCTTTCACCCTCTCGCTGTTAAGTATGATGTTAGCTGTGGGTTTGTCATATATAGCCTTCATGATGTTGAGGTACTTGCCCTATATACCCATTTTCTTGAGAGTCTTAATCATGAATGGATGCTGAATTTTGTCACATGCTTTTTCAGCATCTATGGAGATGATGATGTGGTTTTTGTTCTTCTTTTTGTTGATGTGGTGGATGATGTTGATGGATTTTCGAATGTTGTACCATCCTTGCATCCCTGGGATGAATCCCACTTGATCATGGTGTATGATCCTCTTGATGTATTTTTGAATTCGGTTTGCTAATATTTTGTTGAGTATTTTTGCAACTACGTTCATCAGGGATATTGGTCTGTAATTTTCTTTTTTGGTGAGATCTTTGCCCGGTTTTGATATTAGAGTGATGCTAGCTTCATAGAATGAGTTGGAAGTGTTCCCTCCTCTTCTATTTTTTGGAAAACTTTAAGGAGAATGGGTGTTATTTCTTCTCTATATGTCTGGTAGAATTCAGAGGTGAATCCTTCTGGTCCAGGGGTTTTGTTCTTGTGAAGTTTTTTGATTACCGATTCAATTTCGTTGCTGGTCATTGGTCTGTTTAGTTTTCTGTTTCTTGTTTGTTCAGTCTTGGGAGGTTGTATTTTTCTAAGAAGTCCATTTTTTTCTAGGTTTTCCAGCTTGTTAGCATATAGATTCTCATAATATTCTCTTATAATTCTTTGTATTTCTGTGGGGTCTGTCATTATTTTTCCTTTCTCATTTCTGATTCTGTTTATGTGTGTAGATTCTCTTTTTCTCTTAATGAGTCTGGCTAGGGGTTTATCTATTTTGTGTATTTTTTCAAAGAACCAGCTCTTGGTTTTAATGATTTTTCCTATTGTCTTATTCTTCTCAATTTTATTTATTTCTTCTCTGATCTTTTTTATGTCCCTCCTTCTGGTGAGTTTGGGCCTCATTTGTTCTTCTTTTTCCTATTTCAGTAATTATGTCTTTAGACTATTCTTTTGGAAATGTTCTTCCTTCTTTAAATAGGCCTGGATTGCAGTATACTTTCCTCTTAGAACTGCCTTTGCTGCGTCCCACAGAAGTTGTGGCTTTGTGTTGTTGTTGTCATTAGTCTCCATATATTCTTTGATTTCTGTTTTGATTTGGTTGTTAACCCATTGATTAATTAGGAGAATGTTGTTAAGTCTCCATGTATTTGTGAGCCTTTTTGTTTTCTTTCTACAATTTATTTCTAGTTTTATACCTTTGTGATCTGAGAAGTTGGTTGGTAGAATTTCAATATTTTTGATTTTACTGAGGTTCTTTTTGTGGCCTAGTATGTGGTCTATTCTGGAAAATGTTCCATGTGCACTTGAGAAGAATGTGTATCCTGTTGCTTTTGGGTGTAGAGTTCTGTAGATGTCTGTTGGGTCCATCTGTTCTAGTGTGTTGTTCAGTGCCTCTGTGTCTTTACTTATTTTCTGTCTGGTTGATCTGTCCTCTGGAGTGAGTGGTGTGTTGAAGTCACCTAAAATGAATGCATTCCTGTCTATTTCCTCCTTTAATTCTGTTAGTGTTTGTTTCACATATGCCGGCGCTCCTGTATTGGGTGCATATATATTTATAATGGTTATATCTTCTTGTTGGACTGACCCCTTTATCATTATGTAATGTCCTTCTTTATCTCTTGCTACTTTCTTCGTTTTGAAGTCTATGTTTTCTGATACAAGTACCGCACACCTGCTTTTTTCTCCTTGTTGTTTGCATGAAATATCTTTTTCCATCCCTTCACTTTTAGTCTGTGTATATCTTTGGGTTTGAGGTAAGTCTCTTGTAAGCAGTATATAGATGGGTCTTGTTTTTTTTATCCATTCTATTACTCTGTGTCTTCTGATTGGTGCATTCAGTCCATTTACATTTAGGGTGATTATCCATAGATATGTACTTATTGCCATTGCTGGCTTTAGATTCATGGTTACCAAAGGTTCAAGGGTTCCTTCTTTACTATTTAACAATCTAACTTAACTTTCTTGTTAAGTTATTGTAAACATAGTCTGATGTTTCTTTATTTCCCTCCCTTCTTATTCTTCCTCCTCCATTCTTTATATACTAGGTGTTTTATTTTTTGCCTTTAGTTAGTATTTGTATGGTCTGCTTTCTTTGCTGTGATTTTATTTTCTCTGGTGACATCCTTTTAGCCTTAGGGGTGCTTCCCTCTAGAGCAGTTCCTTAAAGATGTCCTGTAGAGGTGATTTATGGGAGGCAAACTCTCTCAGCTTTCGCTTGTCTGGAAATAGTTTAATCCCTCCGTCATATTTAAATGATAATCGTGCTGGATACAATATTCTTGGTTTGAGGCCCTTCTGTTTCATTACGTTAAATATATCATGCCATTCTCTTCTGGCCTATAAGGTTTTTGTTGAGAAGTCTCATGATAGTCTGATGGGTTTTCCTTTGTAGGTGATATTTTTTGTCTCTCTAGCTGCCTTTAATACTCTGTCCTTATCTTTGATCTTTGCCATTTTAATTATTATGTGTCTTGGTGTTGTCTTTCTTGTGTCCCTTGTGTTGGGAGATCTGTGGGCTTCCATGGACTGCGAGACTATGTCTTTCCCCAGCATGGGGAAGTTTTCAGGAATTATTTCTTCAAAGACCCTTTCTATCCTTTTTTCCCTCTCTTCTTCCCCCAGTACTCCTATAATGCGGATATTGTTCCATTTGGATTGGTCACACAGTTCTCTTACTATTCTTTCATTCCTAGAGATCCTTTTATCTTTCTCTGCCTCAGCTTCTCTGTATTCCTGTTCTCTGATTTCTATTCCATTAACAATCTCTTGCATCTCATCCAGTCTGCTGTTAAGCCAGTGGATCGCTTGTCTTATTTCTGCATTGTCTTTCCTCACTTCCGTCATTTACTCCCTCAGCTCTTGCATATTTCTCTGTAGATCCATCAGTATGGTTATGAGTTTCATTCTGAATTCTTTTTCAGGAAGATTGTGCATTTCCATCCCCTCAGGCTCCCTCTCTGTGGTTGTCTGGTTGATCTTAGTCTGGACCATATTCCTCTGTCTTTTCATGGTGATAGAAGTGGTCGCTGGTAGGTGCTATGTTTATCAGCTGGCTCTTTAAGACTTTTAAAAAAGAAAAAAGAAAAAAGAAAAACGGAAGAGTAAGAGAAGAAAAAAGAAAGAAGGAAAAGAAAGAAAAGAAAGAAAAAAGAGAGAGAAAGAAAAAAAATGCCCTCCGGGAGTAGATTCTGTGAGGATGCTATAGGTGGCGCTATTGCTCCACTATTCCGTAGCCGCGGCTCTGCCGCACCACTCCGCAGCCCCCTTTGTAGCTTTGGCCAGGGCGGGAACAAATGGGAGACTGTTGATCTCTGTGTAAGTCTCAGTGAGGCTAATTTTTCCCCGTCGCCAGCCACGGGGTCTGAAATTCTCCAGGACTCCCAGCCTGCTGGGCTGAGTGTACTGGGATGATCCTACTCCTCTGTTGGGCCCCTGTCTCTTTAAGACCGCTAAAAAAAAAGCGCACGCTTTTCTTTTTTCCCAGGGAACCGGCTGTGAGGACCCGGGTGCGTTCCCAAGCTCAGTTCCTGTACCCTCTGTCTGTCCAATCTCTGCTACACTGCCCAGTGTGTGTCAGTGCTCCCGGCACAGATCACCAGGGCTGGTTATTTCGGGGGCCTGTTCTTCCACTCCCTCCCGGCTCTGAATCCTCTCCTCCCGCCGGTGTGCTGGGGTGGGGGAGTGCTCAGGTCCTGCCGGGTCACCTCTCCGTATCTTACCCACCTTGCGGGGTGCCGAGTCCTCTCAGGTGTAGCTGCACACTGGTGTCGTTCTGTATCTTCTGGTCTCTCTTTTAGGAATAGTTGTATTTGCTGTATTTTCATAAATATATTTCGTTTTGGGAGATTTCTGTCGCCCTGCTCACGCCGCCATCTTCCTGGAAGTCCTCCTGTGCTATTATTAGCTCCAGTTTTAGGTAGAGACAGAGTCAGGGAGAGGTTAAGTCACTTGTCTGTTTATATGTATCTCCTCCTGAGATGGATAGAGAATATGTGATATGATATAAATAAAAGCCCTTAGAAATACCTGGGAAAATATCATGGCTTATGTGTCTAAAGATTGTCCTTACTTAATGAAACAAATATGTTAAACTTTCTTTAAATAGATCAAAACTGTTGACTAAGATCCATGAAGGGGAAGTCAGATCCCAAAATTATCAAGTAAGTGATTGATTCCTTCTGCCCAGTGCTTCTTTATGAATGAATGGCCCAGTCAGAATGCATACACACTGCTTTGTTTTGTAGATTTCCATAACCATCACTGAGGCCCGCCAGCTCATGGGTGAGAACATTGATCCAGTTGTGATCATTGAGATTGGGGATGAGAAGAAGCAAAGTACAGTGAAGGAAGGAACCAACAGCCCATTTTACAATGAAGTAAGTCATGGAGACCACCAACATCCTCTCCACCAATGTTCTTCACAGCCACCTTGCGACATTCTTCAGCCAAATAGGAAAACTGTTCCACTCATGACTGCTTCCCATCACTCACCTAAGCCCGTGGAAGCCTCTCTGAGCCTCCTTGCTAACAGGAAAAGTTTAACAAAAGATAATTCACAGAAGAAGCAAGGAATTCCTTCTTAATTTAAATTCATTGCTATGTTCTTAATATACCCATTTTCTTATTTCTTATAAGCTCATCTTCATTATAAGCTCTGGGTTTATATTCAATAACTGTGTTGAGTGTTGGTTACTGAGAACAAACATTCTTTTTCATGAAGAGACACTGGAAATGTAACTATTAATTCTGAAATAGGCATGCTGTATTGGAAATTAAGACAGTTGTATTTTTCCAAGCAGAGTAAAAATGGTAAAACATCAAAGAGACACATGAAGTTTTTAAATATATACCTAGATTATCTTTTTAAAATAAAAATATTGCACAGTAAAAAAATTATAAAAGATACAGAGTATAAAATGATATA
This sequence comes from Smutsia gigantea, assembly GCA_032199065.1. Lineage (NCBI taxonomy): Eukaryota > Metazoa > Chordata > Mammalia > Pholidota > Manidae > Smutsia > Smutsia gigantea. The sequence goes on from JAVSCE010009199.1 coordinate 16,306, forward strand.
TGGTGAAAAATATGAGTCCCTCGGACCTTTGATTCCTAATCCTGTAGTTGCCCACCCTGGAGGCAGCCATTCTCACCAGGAGTTGGTGTATCCTTGCAGAGATATTCCAGGCATGTACAAGAATACAAGTAAATATCATAACCAAATAGTGGCATTCTATACACACAATCTGTATACAAAAAACCTTGCTCTTTTCACAAAACAATGTATTTTAGATATTAGTCTATATCAAGCCCAGAAGTCATCAGCTGTTGGAGGAAGGAGCTGGGGAATATTTTTCAGCTGGAAAAATGTGTGCAAGCTTGGAGGTCTCAGGAACCTGACTGAGACAGTTGAGTCTGGAACATGTGCAACTCAGCAGAAGGCAATAAACAGTGGAACTAATTTAACGGTCCAAAGGAATCTATGGCATGTCATATGTCAGAGAATGAAGAATTTCATGTAAAAGAATTTTCTTCATAAAAGAAATTCTGAAAAATAAAACTCTTAAAACGTTTGAATATATATATGAAAAATTTCCCAAAATGTTATACCTATTTTCCCATTTTCTTAAACAGAAGAGACGGGACATCATGTAACTGTTCACTGATATCTAAGAACCACCATTTTGAAGGTCACTTATTAATAGTATATGATGGCATCTTTCAGTTTCCACATTTTGGTTTTTCTGTTTTGCCCTTTAAGAGGAGGCTGCTAACGGCCACGTCTCCCTTTCTGTTGCTGTGATACTCATCTCTAATGCTCTTGTGTCATTCCTTCTCCCTGCAGCTCAAAAAACAAACATTCTCGAAACAACTCTCTGGTGCTGCCTCCCCCACCAGTCCCCAGAGCAGACAATTCACAACAAAACACCAGTCTTAGGATCATACAACCTCACATCTGGGAGGTACCCAATAAAGTTCAAATGGTGAAACATCAAATACTTGACCCCTTGTGTGATAACTTCAGGAGAACTAAGCTTTGGCCCAGGCATAGCAATAACTGGGTATATGAATGTGGGCCTGTCTGAAACCCTTCCGTCTTCCGTTTGCTTATCTGTACAGTGTAGAGACAGGTCCAGATAATTTCTTCAACTCTGAAATGCAATCACTTTCTTAAAATTAAAAATCTCCCTTGTCCATAATTTCATTTTCTTCCTGGTCAATCTTGGGAATTTCACAGGGATGTTTGAAACTGGAAAATACTGAGGAAGTTAGATTTTAACCAAGTTCACCCTAAATTAAAAACTCACTGAAACCATTTCCACCCATCATTATATATAAGCAAAAAAAATTTTTTTTAATTGACAGTATTAAGGGTTGACAAGTGTATGGAGGAATGGCTATTTTCATATGCTGCCAGTGGGAATGAAAATGGCTTAGCCCCTTTAGAAAGAAATTTCATATTATCTATTAAAAATTTACATGCACATAAGCTATGACCCAACAATCCCATTTCTCTTGCCCATTTAGAGGAAAATTCACACATATCCTGTGCAAAGATGTGGTTGGTGGCACTCTTCTCCCCCCCACCACCACCAAAATTGAAAATAACTCAAATGACCTTAAATAGGGAATGGCCAGTCGATTGATGGCATATGCATGCCATTGAGGGACCACACAGCAGTTGGTTAGAATAATACAGACCTACATCTATTCCAGGAATAAGGTCCTTATCTGTGAGCCTGGAATTTATGGTCAGAATGAACTTTATGTTTTGCAGTACTTTGTCTTCGACTTCACTGGGCCCCAAGTACATCTTTTTGACAAGATCATCAAAATCTCAGTAAGTGTATCATGGGTGATGGGTGTGTGGGTAGCTGGGTGAGAGTCTAGCCACTGGGAACTCTCTCGGCCAGCTTGGCCTGCGGAGGGATGCATAGATTTGGGAGGGTGAGGGTGGGTTGGTGAGTTTGAAACCAACAGGACAGAGCTTGATGTAACCAGTGCAGAGGAGCTGGGGAAGGAAAACCTTCTTAAGAAACTCCATGCTTCTTGGAATCAAGTTATAAACTAGTCTCAGGCCATTGTGAATTGGATTGTGTAGCTTGCTCATGTGGGAATGTGAAATATATGTTTCAAATGACATCTTACTGGATAGCCATTTTGAGCTGATTTCTTTCTTTTCACAAAATAAAATGTTAGTGTTTCTCTCTTGGGGTGGTACCTACACTGATGATAATTAACCACACAACCTTTCCCTTCGTAGTTTGCTAATAAATATGGAAGTAGGAGAAAAAATCAGGAAGGAACCAACTATGTATCGGTAATGCTTTGGGTCAGAGAATGTGATTTTAAGAAAATGGCTGTCATTTGGCTTCTTCATAGTTGCCTCTGAGTGTAGATCTCAGGGCCTGCCCCAGGGAGCTTCTGTCTGCTGCAGAGACCCTTCCTCAGCCCTGCCCGGTGCATTCCTGCCTCCACAGATCACATCTGAACAGGAGAGACAGGGAGAGTTTCCTGTCTAGGTAGATGCCGTATCTGGGTGGCCCCACCACGGAGGGCAGGAAAAGTGCCCAGGTGAAGCTGCACCAGCACACAAGAGGGAGAAGGGCAGGCCAGGCGGCGCGGTTGCCAACTTCACACCACTCAGTAGAGGCACAGAACCGGAAGACAGATTGCCCCTCTCTCACCAGTCTGAGAAATTGCTGCTTCTCTAGTGGAGAGGGAAGAGAGGATTCACACCTAAAAGAGGAGGGTAGGGCGCTGAAGATAAAGTGCTCTCTTCCAAATAATTCCCAAAGGACAGACTGTGGCTTATGTGCCAGAGTGAGGAGATGTTTTCCTTAACAGTGACACCAACTCTAATCAGAATTGTAAAGATGGCAAAACTTGTCTTGGAGACTTCCCTGACTGTCCTTATCACCCCTCATCTCTATTTTATATATTATGTTGTATTATATATGCACATATATATATATGTCCTGAGTTAGGGCTTAGGTAGCAATGGAATTATGATAGTATCTTTCTCAGGGACACTTGAAGAATGTGAATCTTAAAGAATGAAAAGTCATCAAGAGCTGAACATTCTTAATGTTTGAATTTCAGCCATGATGACCAGTGGTGCAGAAGATATTTCAGGACCTGGCACATTGCCCAGGACTTTGTGACATTGCATACCTCAGGCAACCACCTGTTTGTGAGATCAACTTTATAGCAGGCTCCCATGGCCACTGTCTCGATTGCAGATTAACATTTAATAGCTAGATTTGTATACTGAAGTGTAGACAAGGGTTGTGACATTCTGGGAGGCAAGTGGATTTTTAGATTGTGGATCAAAGCTGGTATTGCCTATCTCTGTTTTTCTAACTTGGAAGAAGAGAATAGTTTGGGCTCCGTAAATGACCTTTAGGGACAGAGACCAAAGATTTTAAAGGGAAAAGTCCCCTTGAGAGGAGAGTATTTAATTCAAGTTTTCTGTTATTTCACTGACTAAAGGTCAGAATGCCTAGAATAAATTCAGTGTGGGAGAATTGAGGAGTGCTGTGAGCAGATGCTATTGGGACAGCCGGGCTGTAGCAGACCCTGGTGGTGCCAAAGACCATCCTCCCTTGGCAGTGGCTGCAGGCACACAGGGCCCTGGCACTCTGTGAGAGATGCCCTGGAGTTCCTGTGATCTAATACTTGACCGCAGCAGGGTTGCCACACTGGGTGGATAAGTTGAGGTGGCCTCCTATGTTAAAGATCTGTATGGGGTTCTTGCATCCCATTGTGCCAGCAGGGACCCACACGCATCTGACCTGAGAAGAGAGTTTGAGTCAGCCTTGTGTTCTTGCTTGGGCCTTTGGGAAGCTACATTAGCAACAGCAAGTATGGTGTGAACCTTGTGTGTGCGTCCTTAAATGATTCCTCTACCAAGCCAAACTGTCCTTATTTCCCCTTAACTCCCTTGCAAAGTTTGGGCAAGGGAGACAGGGTGGTGGAAAGGGAGATAAAAGGGCTGCCATTTCTTTTTTCCTTGAAGTCAGTTGAATTTATTGTCTTATTGTCCCTGCCCAATGGGACCCATAGAAGTCTCCAATCATCCATCACTCAATCATTCATTAGTTCACTGAATGTTTATTAATCACCTGTTATGAACAAGGCCATGCGTATGGTGGATAGAAGGTAGGAAACTGTCATGGAACTAGTCAAGGAACTGATCTAACTTCCAACTGCAGGAATCCCTCTCCACTACCTCCATGACATGGCTTTTGGGCACAACTTGGTTGTATCCAGTGACAGGAGGTCACTCTCTCTAGAAAAGCCCCTTCTATTACTGGGCTGTTCTGTTAAAAAAAGTTGTCCTTATAGTGAGCTGAAATCTCTCGTCTGTAACTTGGGAACCACACAGGAAATCTACCCCTCTTCTAGAAGACAGTATCTCCAAGGTTTGAAGAACTTAAGTTACTGTTGCCCTTCTCCACCTCCACTTTTCTATTTTTGAGTTAAAGGTTAACCTTCTCCTGGCTCTCCAGCAGTGTCTTATCCAGTGTAGCTTCTGGAGCTGAAACCAGCTCTGCCACTTTCCTTCAGAACTTCCTCATCTTGAGAGCATTAGTGTTAAAAGGCGCTGCTGTAACGAGCCAGCGCTCTGCTGACTTCCGATCAGACAAAACTGAGGATGACCACCTCCTGAGTTCTATTGTACATGTCCAGAGCTCCTCAAGGCAATATGTGCTGAGTCCGTTGAGAAAGTTGGAGCAAAGTGTTATGGGAGTTGAGGGGAGGGAAGGGAAAGCTGCCGGGGATCAGGAAGGGCTGCTTGGAGGCGGTAACATTTGCTCTAGGCATTGAAGGATGAGCAGAGTTGCAATAGGCAGAGATGGGTGTTGAAGGGCGGGCTGTATTAGAGTATATTTTGGCTAAAAGGAAAGCCTTTCAGAAAGATTTATGAGCTGTCCATCAACAGACGGTTAGCTGAAAACCTGCTAGGAGGAGGAGGTACAGGTGAGAGACTTCTGGGCACCCTTTCCAGTCCTGAGGCTTGATGACTAAATGTCACTGTGCTCCAAACAAGAGTGAAGGCCGGACGAGGGTCAAGGTGTCACGAGCCCATTTCACAGATTTATCCTCAAAGAGAAATCTAGTGCTGCTGGACTCACTGCTGCATGTCTCCCAGGTTTTCCACCACAAGCTGATAGGAAGCATACTGATCGGCTCCTTCAAGGTGGACCTGGGGACTGTGTACAACCAACCTGGTGAGAAGGCACCACTTCCCACTCTCTCTCTCTCTTACTCTTCTTGTTTACCACACTCAGAGGTCAGTTCATTCATTTGCTCATCCACTTACCCATTCATTCAAAAACAGCAAGCACCAACTATACAACGTTGAACAAGACCTGGCTCTTTTCCTAAATGTTTAAATCTAATGTTAAAATTCACTTACATGTCATTAAAAAAATTTAATGGCTCATACTTATGAGCCATTAAAAAAATTTTTTTTTCACAAATTCTGTCTTATTTAGTGCCTTGAGCCACAAGCAGGAAAGATGGTAGAATATAGAAGTTATCGTTCAGACTCTGGGGCCAGATTGCCTGGCTTCAAATTCCACTCTGCCTTTTCCTGTGTGCAACCTTGGGCAAATGACTTCTCTGCAGCTCAGTTTCCTTATCTGTAAAAATGGGGATAAAATAACATCTCTTTCATAGGAAGATTAAGTTAATAAATGTACATAAAGTGCTTGGTATAGAACAGAGCACAGAATAATGAATGTGGCACGCCACCTAAGGGTTTGCTATAATAATTATTATTCTGGGTTTATAGGTAAGTGAAACTCAGAAAAGATAGTTCATTTGTCCAAGGTCAAGAGCTAACAAGTAAGAGGGCCAGCAACAAATGAGATTCCAACTCACATGACCCCAGGGGGGCAGCAGTGGGCATAACTGAGGCAGGGGGCTGGCTTTAATACACTGAGTAGTGATGCCAGCCGAGTCACAAGCTGTGTGAGAGGAGCAGTGCCTGCTCAGCTCTTTGTCACCTGTTGTCATGTGCAAATGTGCATTTTGCATCACCAGATCTAACAACTGTTTTTAGATAAGCCAGAAATCTACATTTTGTAAGAGATTTTAAAGTTTGGATTCACAGTGTAGATGCAAATGAAAAGATCCATGAGCCATGTTTATGGCCTGTGAAATAACACGTGACTTCTCGACTCCATTAATGTCCTCCTGTGCTGTCAAAGCTAGAATCTTGTCCAGGTGATTTCCACTAGGTTGAAAGCTTCCCAAATAACTGTGGCACACTGGAGAAAAAGTTGGAGAAGAGGTGGGAGACAAAAGGAAAGAAGGGAAGAGGGAGAGGGAGGCAGCGAGAGACTTGGGAATACTGTGTTCAACTACCCACTCCTAGGGAATAGAGCTTGGGGCCATGGGTGTGTGGGAGAACTGGGTGGACCTGCTGGGTCTACTGTGCAGGATAACTGAGCTGTCAGGATGCTTTTACAGGTCATCAGTTCTGTGACAAGTGGGCCCTCCTCACAGACCCTGGCGACATCAGGACTGGCACAAAGGGGTTCCTGAAGTGTGACATCAGCGTGACTGGGAAGGGTGACATTTTAAAGACCAACCCCAAAACCTCTGATGCTGAGGAACAAATAGAAAAGTGAGACAGGTCCATCTGGGCCATGCAACAGAAATAATATGTCCTGATTTCCATGTCCCTTTCCCCTCCTCCCTCCTTTCCTTATGGCTACATGCTAAGTTTATGACTTGTCCTTGGGATTCTGCTAATCAGAGGCACCAGGAGGTGTCTAACCAAGTGTTCGATTGATTAGTGCAAATCAAGTGCTATCCTTTGGGAGGTCAGCTTCTAGGACAAGAACAGCCTGTCTTCCTATAATAACCTGTAGAGATAAGCTCTTCCTGAGCTTATCCTATTTATCTGAACTTGGCTGATTTCTCTTTGAAGGAATTATAATTTCAGCCACTGGTTTGTGAAATGGGAAGGCTTAATGCACCTCTTTTAAGGTGCAGTGGGAGATGGTGTTTATCCTGTAATTGTAAGACCTGAATGGGTTTGTGTTCACTTTATTCATACCCTTCACTGTCATTTATACCAGGAAGAAAACTCATTTTAGCAATGAATCCTAGTCTTTTTAGATTTTCCTTCTCTATCAGGGTCTTTCTTTTTGTCTCCAAATTGCTTCTTCTTTTTTTCTCTTCTTTTTTTCCCAGCGAGAGAGCTTTTTTATTTTATTTTCTGTTTCCCCCTTAAGGAACCTTTTGATCCCTCGAGGGTTTCCATCAGAAAGACCCTGGGCCAGATTCTATGTAAGACTCTACAAAGCAGAGGGGTTGCCCAAAATGAACTCCAGCATCATGGCGAATGTCACCAAAGCATTTGTGGGTGACAGTAAGGACCTCGTGGACCCCTTCGTTGAGGTCTCCTTTGCTGGGCAGATGGTGAGAACCATTGTCACCCACAATGGAAGCCTGGGCCAGAACTCTGCTCTTTACCCAGGACATGGCTAATCAAGTGAAATTAATTTAAAATAAAAACTAGAAAGTGCCTTGAGAGAGAAAGCTTGTCACAAAAGGTACTGAGTCACGTGGCAGGAGAGTAGGGAAGGCTCACCCACTCCCTCTCCGCTGGAGGCCATGGACAAGAGTGGTTAGGACCCAGGCAGACAGGCCTCCTTCCTTACCTCTGGCTACTTCTCTGAGCTTACCCAGTCCCCAGGCCCCCGCATTACCACCAACTTCCCAATCTGCCCCAAGGGTAGTCGTTGTCCTATGTAAGCCTGGACATCTCTGTTCCCTGCTTTTCCCTGCTCAGGACCCATTGGAAGTACCAGGGCCTGGGCACATGGCTAGACTTTATGACGAGAAGAAACTGAGGTCCAGACTAGGGAACTGATTTGTACAAGGTCCTACTTTTATAAAACAGGAGCTCAGGGTCTAACTACACCTGCTGCACCCCTGGAGATGCATGGGACACTTTTTGTCCATAACACATATGTTAGCTTCCTCCCAACCCTAGTGTGATATTGAGAACTTCCTGGGGGCAGGACCCATGACTTAGTCACCTTTGTTCCCGATGCCTGGCACACTGTCTGGAGCAGAGTAGCCATCAGTAACGTTCTCTGGGTGTGGCGGATTTTCATGGGTGTTGGGTGGAAGCAGGTTCATTAGTTTTGGTAATTCTCTTTAGTTTCCAGCTGGTTTAAAGAGTTCTTCTTTCATCAGTCACTGGCCTCTTGTGCTTCCTTCTGTGGCTCACATCCTCCTGGCTTTGTTCTTAGGGGCGAACCACGGTGCAGAAGAACTGCGCCGATCCAGTGTGGCACGAGCAGGTGGTCTTCAAGGAAATGTTCCCTCCCTTGTGTCGGAGGGTGAAAATCCAGGTGTGGGACGAGGGCAGCATGAATGATGTAGTACTGGCAACTCATTTCATTGACCTGAAGAAAATCTCCAATGAGCAAGACGGAGATAAAGGTAAAGCCTTTGATTGGAAATAGGGTATTGAAATGATTGCTTTAGAGCCCTCACCTTTAACATGAAAGGGTTGGAGCAGGCAGCTTGTCAGGCACCTTCCAGGCTCTGTGCAGTCTGTGGTTTGGGCCGGTTCAGAGCAGCAGATGGAGCTGGGCTCTGGGACCCAGGAGGCTTCTCCCAGTCCTGGCTCTCCCACCAACATTGCTATGTGTGTCCCCAAGGTCATCACTTCCTCTCTCTGGGCTTTAGGTTTCTAAAATGAAAAATAAGACTAGATTAGATCAGAAGTTGGCACACTGCAGTCCATGGGCCACATCCAGCCTGCCAAATATATTTGTACGGTTTACAAGCTAAGAATGGTTATTACATATTTAAATGGTCCAAAAAATATTGTGCCCCCAAATCACTGATGGGAGCACGAGATCATGAATATCGCAGGGCTGTGGTGCTGGCTGTGTACTCAGACAGCCTTGGTGGGACTGGATAGTCCCAGCCAATCCCCCTAGCCTAAGAACTACCGCCAGTAAGAGGCTCTTTATTTGCAAAACCTTAATTAGTAGGTGATAATTCTCTAAATATCCCAACTAACCCTCCCTCCTTTAAATCCCAAAGTAATCTCTTTCTGCACTGCAAATTTATGTTAACTGGTACATTTATTTGTGTGTATGTGCATGTGTGAGTATTATACACATATATACTGAAGGCTTTATTTAAGCAGAGGACAGGATTTATACATTTTTGTGCCACTCAGAGAGTGATGCCATAAAATACCTGTTGTTTAACTCTTCATATTATGGGAAGGTTTGTCACAGGATTGCTTTAAGTAGAGAGCACATTCCACCATCTACAAGGTTTCTCAACTAGATGTAAGCATGTTTTACCCACAACTTTTCAGGAATATCTTTATCATGTACAGGGAGATGTGTAACAGTGGTTTTAAAAGTAGACATCAGAGGCCATAAAGTCTTTCTATCTCTTTTAACGTAATATCTCTGCTTCTTAAAATTTACTCAAAGGAGGGATAACATCTAGTCCACAGGGGTTGGGGAGAGGACACATTTAGGCATAAAACTATTGATAACAGTAAAACATATGGAAACATCTACTTGTCAACAATGGGAGAATTGTTAGGCAAATAATGATACATATACTTACTAAGAGTAATGACTGCTATTCTCTAGCACTTCCTAAGGGCCTGTGTGAAGCATTTAATAGATACTATCTCTTTTTAGTCCTGATCTGTGAGATAGGTACTATTAGCATCTCCATTTTAGATGAGTAAACTGAGGCATAGGGATGTTAAAAAAAACCTGCCCAAGGTCACACGGCTTGAAAATGGCAGAGCTGAGGGTTGAGATTTGAACCCAGGCTGTCAAGTCTGAGGCTTGGCTCTGAGACCACCATGCTGTACTTGCCTGTCAAAACGAAACAGTCTGTTGCCAAAGAGATGCTCACACAGACACTGTGTAGTTCCCAGATGCTATGTATTAAGAAAGGAAAACACTTAATGCTAATAATAAGTTAAAATCACCAGGTCTTTTCGGTTCTACATCTAAGACATATCTCAGAACATTTATTTCTCTCTGTCTCCACTACCATCACCCTATTCTAAGCCACCAATGTCTTCAGTTTTAACGATGAAGTGGTCCTTATACCAGTTTGCCTACATCTATTTGTACAACACTTCATAGAGCAGCCAGAGCAATCTTAAAACACACATCAGATTGTGTCATATCTTAAATTCCACTAAAATATTCCCACGATTTCTAGGATAAAGACCAAAATCCTTATCAAGGCCCCCAAGACTGACTCACCTCTCCGGATTCTTCTCACACTGCTCACCCCCTGGACTCCCAACCACGACTGCTTTCTTTCTTAGATCCTTCTGTCTGCATGCTTCTTCCAATTGACATTGCTGTCCCCTCTGCCCAGATTCCTCTCTGCTCCCTCTAATATTCTATTTCAGCCTGTTATTTGCTCCTGCGGCAAAAGGTAGTTTCATAGCATTTATAATGTCAATTTTTATTTGTTCATTGTTTGTATCTGCTTTGTTCTCCACTGGGCTCCATGTTTAGTGTCTGTCATGGTGCCTGAAATATGTTAGGAGTCAATAAACATTTGATGGATAAAAGAACAGACAAGGATGCACGTGGGCATTCACACTGTTATTACAGTTGAGGACAAATGTACACATAAGCATGGAAGAAAGACTAGAAACAAATATACCAAAATGGCACTTGAGGTTTTCTTTTGGTGATGGGATATTCTATAAATATTTTCTCTTGTCTTTTCTATATATTTTACATTTCTAAATGAATGTGTACAACTTTCATAAAGCAAAAAATGATCAATTTGAAAACACAACTAGGCAACTAAAGCTTGGGCTCTTTTGAAGGCTTTCTACCTACCTTTGGGCCTGCCTGGATTAACCTGTATGGCTCACCCAGGAACCACAGTCTGATGGACGACTACCAGGAACTGAATGAGGGCTTTGGAGAAGGCGTGTCATTCCGGGGCAGAATCTTGGTAGAAATTGCTGTGGAAATCCTCTCGGGAGGGGTGCAGGAGTCTAAATTTTCCAAGGCACTCAAGGAGCTCAAGATGTCTTCTAAGGACAAAGACCCCAAGTCTTCCAAAGGCCCGAGCAAGGACAATGTTGACAGAACCGACGATGGAAAACCCCAGCAGGCTTCAGACAAAACCAACTCAACCGAGGTGGAGGTGGAACCTTTCCATGTGCCCCCTGAGGTAGGTCTGAGCACTGCCGCCCTGAACCTGCGAGGTGTGCCCAGAGCAGAGGCAGCAACTGTCACAGGTGCCCAAAGGCTCCGAAGGCCTGCCCGGGCCCCACTCCCCAGCACAATGTGGGTCAGCCCAGCCCTGTATCCTGGGCTGGTGCCCTGCTTCTTGCTGCTTACATCACAGCCATCTTCTCAGGACAAACTCCTTCGGCATCCCCCAGTCACGGGTTCCCATGAAAACCAAAGTAAACAAGAAAAAAACAAGCTCTGGGGGAGCTGCTGGGAGCAGGTGGCAGGGTGATGGACTAAACTATGTATGTGGCCTAATTTTGTTTAGCATTGTTAACTTCACATGTGCTTCAGATGTGGGTAATGTGGGATTAGGAAGGAAGAAGAGGAAGAGTGGGTGACAAGCTGGGTTACAGGAAGCTGAGCCACCTATTCCTCTGCCCTAAACCTGCAGGGCAATCACTCAAGGGAGTGCTTACCTTTGCTTATTACTCAGTGTAAAGCCCACTAGCATTTTTCCAGCTGGTTCTATATTATGGCAAAGAGATCTGGGGCGCCAAGCCAAATACAAACCATGAATATCCTCTCAACTGTGTAGTTTACAACAGTGCTTTGTAGCTGAGTGAATGGAAGAACTTTATGTTTTGTTAGCAGAGGCAAGTGATTTCATCTGGATGACTGTGCCTGGGGAGAGTGTTTCTCAGGTCAAGCAGACAACTGTTCGGATGGGGAAGGGAAGCGATCGCTGGTCTCCCACAGTGGTCCATGCCCCCGAGAGCACATACATGTATGCAGGAACACCTTTGCCATTGCGGTCACTGATGTTTCCTTGGGTTACTCCCTCCACCCTATGGCTTGTGATGTACTTTGGATATTTTGCAGACATTCCAGCTCTCCCTGTGAACTTACACATTGGGAAATGGTCTCTGGAAATATGTACTGTCAGCTTGTGGTTAGACTTGACAGTGCCCTGGTGTGCTTATATTGATGTATGCTTTTCAGAATACATGCCAACTTTGGAAACCTGAGTTTTTTTTGGACTTTGTCAGAAATTGTGGGTTGCTTATTAGCCATTTAAGCAGATATCCTCTATATGTCTGTCCCTGTGGCAATCTTCCCTGCCACTGAGACTGGCTCTTCTTTTCTAAACAGGGATTGCCAAGTAGAAAGGGGCTAGTCGAAGATTTTCTTAACCCAAGTCAATATCTTCAAGGTACACTGGGGCCATCTGAAAATTCTAGCAGAAAGTGAGGATGGCTGGCAACTTTTGAGTGTGCATTTTTCTACAAGGCCAGGGGGCGCTATCTTAGCTACTGTGTAGACAGTGGCAGGACAAGGGGAAAATTCAGGTACCTTTCAAACCTGTATTTCTCCTCCCGCCTCTCCTCATCCTGACTTCTTGTTTGCAGTCAGGTTCTTGCTGTGCTTACTACTTATCTATTGCTGTATAACAAATTCCCCCTAATTCAGCAGCTTAAAACAAAAAAACATTTATCTTTGTGGGTGAGGAATTTGGGAATACCTTAGCTTAGTGGCTCTGGCACAGAATTTCTCTTGAGGTTTCAGTCAAGATGCTGGGAGGAGCTGTAGTCTCATCCGAAGGCTGGACGGAAACTGCAGGATCCATTTTCAAGACGAAGCCCTCGCATGGCTCTTGGCAAGAAGACTCAGCTCCTTGTTGGCTCCTGGCAGGAGACCTCAGTTTCTTACTGCATGGGTCCTCATAGGCTGCTTGAGTGTCCTCATGGCAGCTGGCTTCCCTCAGAGTGGGTGATGCAAGAGAAAGCAAGGCAGAAACTGACCAAACCCAGGAAGTCGGACACTGACAGTTGTGCTACATTCTGTTGTTTTAGAAATGAATCACTAAGTCCAGCCCACACTGAGAGGGAGGGGAATTAGCCTTCACCCTTTGAAGGGAGGATTTTCCAAGAATTTGGGGACATATTACAAAACCACCACACTGTGTTCCTACCTTTCCCAGAGGCTCAACAGCTCTGTGGCTTCTTCTTCTTCTTTAATCTTTCCAGGGTCCCCAAGCACCAGTCTCCCTTGCTGCAGCCACACTCTCATTGCATATCTGGACAAATGAGACCCCATGATGTTGGTTTTCCCACCTCACCCTCAACACCACAATTAAAGCCTATCTCCCCTATGCCAACCTTTCACGGAGCGTAGCTAATCGAACAGATGGGGTCATTTTTAAATCCTATCAACATTTATTGAGTAGTTTCTTTTTAAACATCATCCTTAACACTGATAGGAATAAAAATAGAGTCTAACTCCATGGAATTTACGGTATAGAAGGGTAGGTAAGACATGCTAAATGAATGTGTAGGAAGTAGAAAGTGATAAGTGCAATAGAGTACAGATAACGTGCTCTTATTTCCTGGATTAGGAAAGTATAACGATTAAATGTTGGGCTCCCAGTCTAGAGAGTTGGATTTAAGATGTGGCTGTATGGTGCAGTGGTTACTGCCCAGCCTCTGGAGGAACACAGTCTCTGACTCTTTGGGCAAGTCACTGCTACTCCTTCCAGTAATAACCTCCACTTTGTAGGCTCTTAGTGAGGATTGAATGAACTAATATGTGCAAAGTACTTAGAACAGAGCCTGGCACATAGTTAATGCTCAATGAATATTAGTCATGTTAGTTGCTTTGGAAAGATACCTTAATCTTTCATGGGTCCTCATCTTTTCTTTCATGGGTCCTCATCTTTAAGTGGGTGTAATAAAAATACCTCCCTCCTAGGACAGTTATGGGAATTACATGAGATAATGTAGGTAAAAATTTTAATACCACATCTAATAAGGTAATAAGAGCTCAGAAAATATTACCATCATCGTTTCTCTAGCTCAGGAAGTTAAGGTGTGCTTCCAAAAGGAAGAGGCATTTGAGCTGGACCTTGAGGGATTGGGAGGATTACAACATGAATTCTAATCTTTTGAAATACTTATCATGACTACTTTGTGGCATTTATATGTATAGGCTTTATACTAGGCACTCCACAGGGAGAATCTCATTTCTTCCCCCCATAGGCTCTATTATGGTGATTATTTCACAGGTAAGGAAAATGGTCCCCCAAGAATGGCCATGAGTTGCCCAAAGTCAACCAGCTAGGAAGTAGCAGAGTTGGGATTTGAAGATGAGTTTTTCTGGCTGTGGAGCCTGCCACTCTCCTTCCTGGCTATGTGGATTATACTGCCTCTGGGTCTCTGTGTGGTTTTTAGCCCCTGCCCAGAGAGTAAACTTGGTCCCAGGAAGGAGAGATAAGTGGTTTGTTTACAGCGAGTGGATACAGTGACAGCAGGTGGGAGGGTGTGTGCTCTGTGACTAACATCCAGCACTGGGCCCCCACCCCGCCAGCATTTTCCGGTCAATAGAAACATCTCCTGTTGCTGTCAACAGCACAGGAGGCTCCTGTCTGAAGGAAGGACCACCTTTTTGAGTCCCACTGGCTCTCAGGGACAGGGTTCAGGGCTCTTAACCTCTGAAGCCACCACTGCTTTATTCCCTTAGATGAACAGTATTGCTTTTACACCTAGTTAAAAAAAAACCAGCTGCAAAACCAGGAAGCACAGACTATGGCTCCAGCTCATGAAGCCTCTTTGCTCAGAAACATGATGCTCTGTCATGGTGTCCCAGCTACATCTGTTTCCTGAGCCATCAGGCTGGTCCACGTCAGTATGAGTCATTTGCCCAGAGTCGTGTGTTACCTTGAGATGGCTCTTGCCCTGTGACCTGTAACAGCCCTGTCTTCCTGAATGTAGGCTCCTTAAGAAGGCACCCTTGTTGAACACCAGGCCTCAAATATTGGCTAACTTTAACTGCTGTGTGACCTTGGGAAGCCCCTTAGTATCTTCTCTGAGCTTTAGTTGATTCAGATAGAAGGTGGAGGTTCAAGCAGATGAAGTTTAAGGTCCTTTTCAGTGTAAAAGTCGTGGTGATTCCAGGACCTGTGCTCCCCTCACAGCAGTAACCACAGGGCTTTAGCCCATCCTGGATACACTTGATTGGCTGATGCTTATGCAAGTGGCTAACGGACCTCCGCCTTCTTTGTTCTGAGTTTGTGTTACGTGGGGAAGTAAAGTTTGTGAGTTAGCACCAAGGCACAGGCTTAACACATGTTAGAGTTCAAAGAGTACTAGGTCTGTGGACAGCATACCAGGGAAAGTTACTAAACTCAACCTCAAGTTTAGTTTTCTCAGTTTCCTCATGTGTAAAATGGGAATGATGGAGATTTTGACCTCTCAAGGTTGTTAAGAGGAACAAACATAATGTATGAGATGACCACCCTGTGTAATCCATAAAACCATGCTCAAATGCAAGGGTTTAGTCTTGTGACTGTTTTCTAAATGCCTGCTTACCAGAAGGTGATTTCAAGCCTGTGTTTCACAATAGTACCTTACAAAGATATACATACCAGACTCAGCCTTTAAAATAAGATGTTATTGTAAGGTAGAAGCTCAGAAGGTTGAGACCACAGCATTTTAGATACATGGTTGAATTTGCATTTGTAGGTGCTTATTCCTGCCCATCTAATTAGCGGGGAAATGAAGTGGCACTTCAGGCTGACACTGGAACTCAAATGCCTATAAATACCCTGGACTACATTAGCATCACTAATTCAGTTTCCTGGTGATAAAAAAAAAGAGCCAGGTGTTTCTAATATTTTTTTATTTCTATAGATCATGCCAGAAAAATATGAGGAATTTTTACTCTTTGGAGCATTTTTCGAAGCCACCATGATTGACCGAAAGATTGGAGATAAACCTATTAGCTTTGAAGTTTCTGTTGGTAAGTGCAGGCAAGCACAGTGCCTGGGTCATGGCATGGGCTTTATACCTGTTTCTTGAATAAATGAATTAGGGCCTTACATGAAGATGTAGTATCCTTCTGGAGGTTTGCACCTCAAAAAAAAAGAGTAATTCTTTGTTCACTTTAGAGTCAGAATGTAAGGGGTAGAATTATTTCCATACTTAAAAAAAAAAGGATTCAGAGTATAGCTTGGATTCAGACAGACTTGGGTTGCTGATCCTGGTTTCATTACCCCTTGGCTCACTTAGTTTCTCTGGGTCTGTTTCTTCATCTATAGAATGGAAATAACTCCTCATCGAGATGTTTGTTGCAAGGGAATAATGAGTTAATGCGTGCAAAATGTCGTACATATTGTAGGTGCTGTTATTATGACTCCCAGACATTTTCCTGTGCTGATGTGTAGCTGGGAAAGCCATCCCTAGAAACAGCATTCCATCTGAAAAGGTCTTGATTCACATTCGGGAAGCTCTCCTTCAAAGGAACAGAAGGAAATAGAGATGGAATCCAGTTAATTTGTAATTCAAGTCATTTTTACAAAGGAGAACATAAGATAGACATAGAGTTTGGTTCGTTGTCATTATCGATCTTTCTCTAGTCTGAGCATTGCTCTTCCCACATTCACACTGAGATCTTATTTCCTTGTCCTGGGAGGACATGAACTTGGGTTCCTTATGCCAAGGAGCCTAATTCTGCTGTTGACACTTGGTTGCTGTCCCCTTGCTACTGCCTCTGCAGGTAATTTTGGGAACTTGATTGATGGAGGCTCTCATCATGGGAGTAAGAAGAAGTTAGCTGAATCAGCTGAAGAAGACATCCTTCCACTGCTGCATAAAACAGAAGAGAATGAAACCCACAGTGTCCCCATCCCTATGGCCTCCACCACTCACCCGGAGAAGCCACTCGTGATGGAAGGGAACAGGTAGGGGACAGCATTTAGGGTTCTGACACTGGAAGTCTGACCAATTTCTGGGACTATGTGATTCAGTTCTTCTTGAAAACCAGAAACATCATTTTAAAAAATCTCAGTCATGGGGGCAAGATGCACACAGGGCACCATGGTAAACAACACTCTGCTGAATCCTTGTGACATGTCAACAACTCTCCAGAATGGCATATCCAGGTAATTCACTTGAGGGCAGAACAATGATAATGGGTAGTATTATTATCATATCTGAAGACTTTTTTTCTATAACTGAAGCATAACAAGGTAAGAAGGTCAGAATTTAAAATTTCAGTCTAAATCCTATTCAACAGTTATTATATACATCTGAGCTCTCTGTTACTCTGTAAACTCAACTTGGTGGGATTTTAGAATACATTGTTTGTTATATTATTTTTGCCAGTCAAACAACTGTCAATCACTAGAAAAGACCATTGTCAAAAATGATTGTCAGTCAGCAGAAAAGACTATTTCAGAAAACAGGTGGGGTGCCTTCATGTACCTCGCTGATCTTTAATCCATGTAAAATCTCAACGTGCAGAGAAGGAAAATTACGGAATTCTGTTTTAAGAAAGCAGTGTCAAGCGCCAACTAAGTGACTTACAAGAAGAACTGTAAGCCACACATAGATTCTTCTGTGTTCTGAGCCTCATGTGATGAGTAAGAACTTGATGAACTCCTTGGGTTCTTATAAGAGAACATTGCTCTCCCTGTTCCATGTGAGGAGGATGGAACCACATTGCTTGCATGCTTCAGTCTCCTCCTCCTCAATCTGGTTGCTTTCCCAGGGCACAGACCCACGGCTTATTGACTGCTGTTAAGGTTGCAAGGACTTCCCCAGATGTCCTCTTTCCTGAGCAGCAGATTCAAACCCTTCCACCTGGGTGTCCCAAAATTACACACCAGGTTCGTTGTCTTCGCAGACCACGCTGCCCCTCTGCTCATCTTTCCCGTCTTATGGACTGGTCCTACCATTCTCTGATCTTCCAAGCCACAAACTGGAAAGGGGCCAACTTTTCTTTTTCCTTCCTTCCTTAGCCCATTACCAATGAAGTCCAGTGAGTTCTAGCTCTCACGTATGTCTTATATCTTATTGCCACTTCTTTCGGCCATTGGCATCTTCACCCTGGATTATTTTTAAAACCTCCTATCTGACTTGCATCTTCTTCAAGAAATTCACCAAACCATCTGAATGAGTCATCCGCAGATGGATGCCATTCATGGGCTGCCTGTAACTTCCAGGATTATTTGCAGAGGGAGCCTGCTGATCCTATCCCCATCTACTTCTTTACCATCATCTCCAGTCACTCCCCAGACAACTCCAGTCCTCCAGCCACACACTGCCCCTGGCGTTTTCCCAAGTGCATCCTGCTGTTTGCTGATTCTGGGCCTTTGATCATGCCCTTCCCCCTGCCAGGCAACAAGCCCCCCCCTTGGAACTGCTAGCTCCCAGTACTCTTCAAGGCTAAGCCCAAGCTCTCTTCCTGAGTCCCAAGTCTGATTTGAGGTTCATACTCACCTCCATGGAGCACTAATTACACCGCATTGGGATATTTTTACTTGCTGTCTCCCTATTAGGTTGTGAGCACTCTGAGGGGAGGAGTTGCATCTCTTTGTCCGTGTATCTGCTTATCTTTGTGCCTGGTGCATAGCGATCGCTCATAAGTGGTTTTGCCTGAGTTAAGGATTTATGATGACTAGGCTGGGGCACAGGGTACATTGGAAGAGGGAGGGGATGGGTGACTTACTCTGCCTGGGAGGAGGTAAAGAGTTGGGAAGGGTCACAGAAAAGGTGATACCCTAATAGGCGAGAATGGGCTGAAACAATGGAAAGAGTGTGTGTTTGGCAATATGTAGGGTGGTGTCAGTGAACATGATCTTAGCTCTTTGTCCCTTCATTTTTGAAATCCTGTCCCTCCCACAGACTACCTTCTTTGAGGTCTTTTTTTGGCTCCATGGTAGCCATGGTTGATTGTCTGTCTTCCTTTACACACACCAAAAAGAACCCCAAACTCCCCAGTGCTTTAATGGTTTCTCTTTCTCTTCTCAAACTGAGGACACCAACGTGTGGCTCCCATGATTGGGTCTGTAGCTCTGGGAGATTTTTCTGAGACATTTGAGAAAAAGGCGTGACTTTGGGTAAGGGTAGGCTTGTTCTCTGCATCTTTCCTTTCCCTGGGACTGGCAGGGACAGCATCCCTCACCTTGGTGGACTAGCCCATTGCTGACTTTTGGTGGGGGTGTTGGGAGATGTAACATGGGAAGGATTTGGGAGGAGATAAGATGTCTCAAGGCACCCTCATAAGGACCTCATATCAGTGCCAACCAGCAGGCTTGAGGAGCCCAATGTAAGTCATGCTGGTGTTTTGTAGGCTTTGCGTGTATTCCTCAGTCACTATGTTGGTACCCTGTCCACACACAGCAGCAAGCCAGGGTGTCAGCAGCTGAATTGGAAGATTCCTTGTCTGCACTAGACCCCAACACAGATGTGTACACACACACGTATGCACACACACCCAATTTATTCGCATATTGCCACTATTAAGTTACTGCTTTGTGTTTGTTCCGGGCTTCCCAATTTTACAAAGCATGTGCATTCACATACAATATATGCATTAGGCTGGAGCTCAGGAATGAGATTGGAGCACAGGGTGGCCAATGGCAGGTCATCATTTGATTTTCAGGATTCCAAGCCTACCCTTGCCCAAAGTCACAAGGCTGGTCGTGTGTCAGTGCAGCCATTCAGGTTGGCAAACTTCTCTTTCCACTGGCCATGCAGTACCTTTCCATCGGCTGCCTTCCATCTGCACTGCAGTCTGCCTGAGAAACCACAACATCCCAGTCCATGCGGACCCAGTAGCACTAGGCAGACTCTGGGAGTCAAAGACACAAAGGCCCTGACCATCATTAGCACAAAATAATGTAAACCAGGGAAACTGTGGGACAAAGAACTGGGTGGTGTTAATTTTGTTGCAGGATTCTCAGTGCAGTGATTTTTAAAGAAATAAAAGAAAGAGCAGTTTTGTTTCTAAGATTTTTTTGATTTTACTTTTTTGTTCTCCTGCTGTAATAACAACCTCACTTTCTGTCAAGAATCTATTTGGCTTCTCTTCTGAATGGACACCTGCTGGTTTATTTTTCTGCAGAACAGACCACAGGGCACCTTTACCTATTTATGGTCTCCAGGAGAAATTTGGGTTGGAGGGCTAAAAAGAACAACGGCCCATTTTTCAGGCTGAAGTTCTCTTTAGCTTTTTGGAGTGGAAACACAACTTTCCTCCCTCCCTTCCCCACCTGTATAGGCGTGTGACTCCAGACACTGTCCCCATTTATCAGGGCCACTGGTCTCACCATGCCCATTCGAGGAACTATGTTTTGGCCTCCCTTCCACATTTCTCTTCACACAGTCCCGGCTGTTTGTGGGAAGATCACGGGTGGTTTGGGGAAAGCCTAGTCAAGAATATAGCTGTCCTTAGGTGGGGAACTTCAACTTTTTGCCACACCTCTCCCACTTCTGTACCTTCACACCATCCCTTTTCTCGTTGGGAACCAAGATTTACAAGTAAGTTTCTTCTCTGTCTTCAATCTCAGTCTGTTAATGGTCTTTTTCTCATCAGCATTTAAGCACACCCAACTGTCAACCCCAAACACCCCCTTGGGCTCCGCATTTCCCCTCCCAGCTACTTGCCGTCCTCTTGTCCCTTCCTAGCCATGCAAGTCACCGACATTATCAGCACCAATGCCTGGCAACAGGCATTGGATGGATGGGTGGATGGATGGATGGATGGCAAGCCATGGAATACTGAAGTTTAGTTTGAGGCACATGCTTTCTTCCTCATTAAAAATGTTTTAGCCTCTTACATTTCTCTGGCAATTTCAGCTGACAAATTGCATTGACACCTGTTGTCTCATTCAGTCTTTACCCAGTGCCTAGCACACAGACGTTAAAGGAAAAATGTTCTTTTTTCTCCCTTCTCTTGTCTCTCAACTGAAAAGAGAATTTCTTGAAGAAGGCTTGCCTGATGAATCCTGCCCTCTGGGGATCATGTCTAAGCTCTGGCCTGGTCCACTGACGGCAGCTGTCAGGACTACTGACGGTGGCTGTCAAGACTTCCCCGTTGCAGCCACATACCTGTTCTGTTGGCTGTGTGCTGTTCATGGGTCCGCAATTAGTGTAGAGGTAATAGTTGGAGCATTTTTCACTACCCCTCCCCTTCCCCACCCAGAACATGCAAAACATAAACATGTGGCTGGAATTGCCCGAAAAGCACCTATTGCCAACTAACTTCCAGGCCTGACATGTTTTCACAGGAATTACAACTATTTGCCATTTGAGGCCAAGAAGCCCTGTGTCTACTTCATCAGCTCTTGGGGTGACCAGACGTTCAGGCTGCACTGGTCCAACATGCTGGAGAAAATGGCAGACCTGCTGGTAGGTGACTGACAGGTGATGAGTTTGAATATTGGGAAGCTGGCAGCAAAAGGGATTTTTAAAAAGTCCACCCAGTAGAGGGTCTTGACCTCAATATAAATACAAATGAATTACAGCTGCTGCACGTGGGGGACGCATGGCTCCTACTCCATGGACCCAGGGTAATGAGAGTGCATTTTGCAAAATCCCTGGATTTTAAATCAAACTAATTTAATTTGAATCCCTGCTCTGCTTCTTACCATCATAGGACCTGGAGATAGGCTGTTTTCCTAATCTCCAAAGGGCAGGAGGTTGATACTTTTCTCACAAAATTGATAGATCCTGGCTTCAACTACTATAAGATCCTAAGTCCTTAACGTGGTGGACAATCGCCTACAAGATCAGGCCCTGCCACCTCACCAGTCCTATCTCTCACATGCTCTTACTCCTTTTTTCCAAGGACCCTGGACTTTTCATTTCTTGAGGAAACCAAGTACCTTTATGCCTCATAGCCACCTCCATGCTCTTCCATCTGCCTGAGCTTCTTTTCCCCTCCACTCTTCCCCTATGTAACCCAGTTGGCCTCCATTGCTCGGTTTCAAGCTCTTCCCCAGAGAAGCCATCTGCCCCCTCCCTCTACCCTCTCCCATAATGCCCTGCTGTTTTCCTGCAGAACTCTTACCATAATTTCAAATTTGTTTGTGTGTTTATTTGTTCAATAACCATTTCCCACTGTTCTATGGCATTAGGCATAATACCTGGTACCTGGGAGGAGCTAAATAATTATTTGAGGAATCTAATGTGAGTATTTCAAACAGTGCCTATATACAAGAAATGCTAGGTTGCTGCACCCAACCTCAGGGAGAAAGAAAACTGGGAAACTTTTGTTGTTTTGGCCTCTTGATCTTCCCTTTGTGAGTCCTTTTCTTCTACCCTCATGTTTCTCTTTCCACCCCACACGTCTCAGGGGGCATTCTCTACTCTGTGCCATATGTAATCTGTCCCCACCCCCAAAACACTCCACTCTGCCCCAAACCAATAATTATATCTGATTCTGATATAATCAGAAGAACTGATAGCCTTTAAAATTCAGGGATTGTTCACTGTTATTATATCCCCATATAACAAATTGACTTGAACATTACTTGTGAAGTTTTCAGTAATTATATCTAATTTTTTTTACTTCATTAGGTATTTCCCCAAACATTGGTTTTCCCCTGCAATGTAGACTCTACATGGTACCCAGTTAGGGAATGAATCTGGGACAGAGACAATGAGTTTGAGCAATGCAGGAGAAGACTTATATCTGGACCAATTCCAGTTAAGAAAAGGTAGATACATAACCAGAACACAGTAGTGTTTCCCAGTCCAGGCACAAGAAAATGAGGGAAATCTTCCTTCATTTCCCAAACAAAAAATTAGCTAAATATATCTCTGGAGTATTACAATCAGAATGTCTACTACAATGTCTCATTCCCTGCCCTCTTCCCTCTACCTCTGTGGTTTGTTTCAGGAGGAAAGTATAGAAGAAGTGAGAGAATTGATCAAGGTGTCCGAGGAAGCTCCAGAAGAGAAAATGAAGACAGTGCTCAAAGACTTCATCAGTCAATGCAGGTACTGGGAGAGGCACCTGGCATATGGAAGCTGAGCTCATGTGGAATCAGCCTTTACTTACCTTAGAAGACAGTCGGTTTGACATGCATTCAGATGGGCATTTGTTGTGTGTTCTCCAGCTTCATTTTGTTCAGTAGTTGAGCCGGTATTTGTGGGCTCACTACTACTTCCTGCCACCTAAACAACTAAAACACAAAGCAAAGGAAAAAGAAAGAAAATACCTACTGCAGAGACTCTTTATGAAAAAAGGAAAATGCCAGCGATGTTAGTGTCCAGCATGCTTCTTTGCATTTGGGTGATGCCCAACAACCATTTGGCAATTAGATGGATAAGTTATATCAAATGTTATTTAACGGAATTTTTCATGTAACACATTAGTAAGCACTGATTAAGGACTCTTATTCCCAGTAGTAGACAACACAATAAAAGATTTAAAAAGAGGGTGAGTGACAAATAACTCCCTATAACTAGTACCTATTACTGAGTGACAAATAACTCCCAATTGTAGTGACACTTTATATTATCTCACGGTTTCTGTGGGTCTGGAGTCAAGGTGTGACTTAACTGGGTAGCTTGCACAGAACCCCTCACAGGCTTCAATCAAAGCACTGACTGAGGAGGCAGTTATCTCAAGGCTCTGTGGGAAAGGATTTGCTGCCAAACCCACTCTCATGGTTATTTGCAGAATTCAGTTCTTCACAGACTGTTGGATTGAGGACTTCAGTTCCCTGCTAGCCGTAGGTTGGAAGTCAGCCTCAATTCCTTACCATGTGGCCTCTCCTAGCTACGTGTCACAGCGTGGCAGCTGACTTTATCAGGGTGAGCAAACGAGAGGAATCAGAAGGAAATAACAGCAAGATGGAAGTCACAGTCTTTTATAACCTGATCTTGGAAGTGACAGGCTATCGCTCTTGATGTATTCTGTTACGAGCAAGTCACGAGGTCTGTTGCACATTCGAAGGGAGGAAATTAGTGGCAGGAATAGCTGGAGGTGGGGATCATGGGGAGGCATCATAGAGGCTGCCTACCATATAAAGAAACAACTCGGAATTAACTAAGTCAAGACTTGACTTGACTCACAAATGAGCATTTGCTGTAATGGAATTAATGGAAAAGGTGTGCAGATTCATTTGATGGAAGGCAAAAACTAGTAGCTAGTTTAGTGGGTAGCTAAATTCTGGTATTCTGCCTTATAAATTCTGTCTTTCCTAGTCTCTCAACTACCCAAGCAGCTTTGCTTGAAAGGAAAAAAAAAAAGGAAAGCAAAGAAATTATGTATTTTTCTTTTTATCTTTCTTTTTCATTTTTCATTGTAGAAGCAATATATATCAGTGTTCCTCCCACTGTGAGCTAAATGCCACCTGTACTTCCCTTTAGGCATCCTTAAGGAGCTTCATGATCCCATATTTTTAGAAATTGTGAGCTAAATGATAACTCCATAACTTTTCTATATTAGGGGCTTACTTGGGGGTGATAATCATTTTCCTCTTCAAGTATACAATTAATGGAAAAACTATTCATGAGGTTCAAACAGAGATCAATATTTTAGTTTTATATCTGGTAAACCTGCATTTGAGAAAGCAGCTTGGATCTGAAGTCAAGGTGAGCTTCCTGGTCCCCTGAACTGTCCCTGGTTAAGCAGCTAGACTTCCAGGTCTCCCTTTTGTTTCCTTCCTTTGTAGATTTTTAAATTTGCATTTAAGTTATGGCTAATGAGGGCAATATCTTATTTCCCAATTTTTAAAGTCATTTATCTTTCTTCTTCAGTTGCATTCGTGACCTTTACGACTTTCCTACTGAACACATTTTTAACATCATCCATCAAAATGTTACAACTCACTCCTTTGTATGGTTTTAAAAATGTGAGGACTTATGCCAATGTTGAGTCTAAATTATTTGCCTTACATATAACTTTTCAGGAAACTTTGGGTGTTTGTATTAACTTTGTAAGATGAGAGAAAACTGCCTTAATTTGTATTTGTTGTTATGAAATTGAACAGCAAGCATAGAAGGTATGTACTGAAAAATCAAGTGGAAAAACACAAATCTATTTCCCAAAACTGATGTGGAGTCTGGCATCATCATTTCCAACTCTCAGTTTGTCTCTCAGTAAAGTTAGTGCATCATTGCTTATTCTAAGTGAAAAGTCTTGGTTCTGTGGCTTCATCAGCTTCCCATTGTATGGCAGAAAGCATATTTCAAATCTCTGGACTTATATAAACATATTTTCATTAAGTTGGTTCCCAAATTGTTATTCTTCTCTTATAGTGCCTTTATCTCTGAAGCAGAAAGAAAGCCCAAGATGTTGAACCAAACCACTTTAGATAAGAAACGACTTACTCTCTGTTGGGAGGAACTGGTATGTGAAAATCTATTTATGCTTTGAACAGATTTAAAACATGTGCTTTAAAAATAAACCTCATGGGTGATGCATAGGTCATAGACCAGATGAGGATAAGTTTCTAAAGGTTATACATTTGCACGATTTAGAGGCATGAGTGAGAAGGGAGTGTATGGGTGATTTGGAAAGAAACTAGCATTTATTGAGTGTTTGCAATTAACTAGAAGCCCACCAGTCCTATATCCTATTCTGATGGATTTCCCCCTTGATCATTTCTGTGAACTTTGTATTCGTCAAAAGCTATAGACTCTTTCACTTGGCCTTCTGCCTCACAAACTGAGAGATAAAAATAAACATTCTTCTTCCCCTGCTTGGTTTTCTCCCATTAAAAATTGTGGGTAGTAGCTGATAACGTCTGTGCCCTGGAGCCCCTGCACAGTGCTGGGTGCCTTCTGGTTGCTCAGTGACTGTTGAATGAGTGATGACAGAAACGCCAGACCAGCTCAGATCCTGGACTACTTGCCTTGAAACCAGTTCCAATGTGGCACCGACAGACATTTTGTTTGACACCATGAAATACCGCAAAGAAAGTTCACTCAGTGATTTGAAATCACTCAGTGTTTGACTGGCCAGGGACATTCTAAAGATGTGAGTGGGGCCCAGAGAGAATAAACGATTTTTTTAAAGGTCAAATCTAGTTGATCATAGTCTGGAGATCAAAACCCACATCTCTAAACTGATTCATCCTTTCTAGAACAATAAATGCAGGTTTGTGTACTCCTCTTTTTTACTTCAGGGGAGGCCAGATTCCAATCATAGGCAAGATCATTTTCCTGCCCCATTTCTTTGTTAGCACCTCTGACTGCCTTTCTCCACCTCTGCAATGTCCACCCACTACATATTGCCCGTAGAGCTCAATGGTTTTTTCAGGGTCCAGCAAGTCCATGATTTCAAGATCTCCTTCCTCATCTCCATACCTGTATTTTGAACCGCTTAGTGGACATGTCACCTGCTTGTCTCACAGCACTCCCAACTCTGTATATCCTAATCAACCATCATCCTCCCATGTAAACCTGTTCCCCATCCTGCGCTAGCATCACTGGCTGCACGTAATGCTCCAACCAGAAGCCTACAGCCAGCTTTGAGTCCTTATCCCTCACCCTATGTGTCAGTTTGACCTCACACCTTGTTGATTTTGCTCCCTGAGAGACTCTGGAGCCTTACTCCACTTCTTCCCCCCCAGAATCACTGCCTAAACTGACTTCCTTAGCCTTTTTGGTCTAGACCAAAGCAGTATTCTTCCTCCAATCCATCTTTCATACCACAATAGGAAAGGTCTTTCTAACACACAAACCTGATTAGATCACTATTGCTTCAAATATTGCTGGAGTCTCTCAGTCATTCATAGGATGAAGTCCAAATTCTTTTCGCATGATACACAGGACTGTTCACCACCTGGCTCCAACCTAGCACCCCATTACTCCCTCTCCAGGTATTTATACTCCCAACAATTTTGAATCCTCACTGATTATGTGTCTTCATATGTAATTGTTCTCTCTGTCTGGACTGTCCTTCTTCTTATCACTTGATGAATTCTGCCCATTTAAAAAAAAATTGAAGTATCACTGATACACAGTCTTATATTGGTTTCAAATATACAACACCGTGATTCAACAGTTACCCACATTACTAAATCCTCATCCGCACTAGTACGGTTACTGTTAACACGGGAAGATGTTGCAGAATCACTGGCTGTACTCTCCGTGCTGTACTACCATCCCAACTTACATTATGACTGAGAATTTTTGCGCCCCTTTATCTCCCTCACCCTCTTCACCCATCCCAACCCCTCACCCATGGTAACCTCTCGTCACTTCTCTAGCTAAGAGTCTACTGCTGTTTTGTTCATTCTGTTTTGTTTTGTTTTTATACTCCACAAATAAGTGAAATCATATGGTATTTGTCTTTCTCTGCCTGGCTTATTTCACTGAGCACAATACCCTCTACATCCATTCATATTGTTGTAAATAGCAGTATTTTTTATGGCTGAATAATATTCCATTGTGTATATGTACCACATCTTTATCAGTTCATCTAGTGATCAACACTTAGGTTGCTTCCACATATTGGCTAGTGTAAATAATGTGGAGTTCTTCCCACTTTTTAAGACTCAGCTCAAATGTCATTTGGATGTCTCTGGTCCCCTGATATTTTGCACATATATTGTTTTCAACTCACCAAACTGTCCAAGTCTCAGGGTATCCTCACTCATCTTTGACCTTGGCACCTAGGATAGTGCCTGGTGCATAGCAGGTATTCAGTTCTTCCAGTTGACATGTGCAGAAGACTTTCTATATGTCAGGCCCTATGCCAGGTGCTAGGAACAGAACACTGTAAGTACTTGTGCTTGTCCTTAAGGAGTTTATTAGTTGACTGGTTTATTCATTCTGCAGACATTTATTTAACACCTGCTATGTGCCAGGAATGCTACCAGACACTGAGAATACCAGGTAAGAACAAGACAGGAGAGGTCCTTGTTCTAGTGAAGTTTACATTTCAGTGGAGGAGACAGACATGTAAACAACAAAAAAATAAAAATGGTCACAGGTTATGATTATGAAGGCAATTTTACAAGGCCATGATAATCAGGAAAATGTGGGTGTAATGCAACAGTGACATTCAAATTGAGGCCTGAGAAGAAATCAGCTGTGCAGAGTCTAGGAAGAACATTGGAGCAAGAGGAGCCCCACGCATACCAGCCTTGAGGGTGGACCGAGCTTGGCATGTTTGAGGACCTCCTGAAGACCAGGGGTCCTGCAGCTCAGGGAGGGAAGGAGCAAGAGATGGGACTGAGAACAGGCAGGGCAGGCTCATGCAGGGCCTTAGAAATCACTGTAAAGTGTTTGGGGTTGTTCCTAAGCACATAAATGCACATATATGTGGGCTGAATGAATGAATCGAAATAAACATTTTGGATATTCCAAACACTCATACCGAGCTTCTTGGCGGTGTTTCTCACATGATGCCAAATTGGTCTGGAAGCATCCACCATGCATCTAGGAAGAGGTGGCGAGAGCAGTAATGAGGACGAGGACTCTGGACTCAGTGGGGGTCGACTCCGGCACTGCCTGTTAGTAGAACAGAGCATTACTGTGTCCCTCAGCTGCAAAGTGGGAAGAGCAGTTCCTACCTGGTAAGGCTGCTGCGAGGGGTCATGAGGATTAACACAGCCGCGAGAACATTGCCTCGCATGGAGGAAGAGCTCAGTACATTTTAGTTGCTCTTGTTATTGTTATGATCAGGCATCAGAAAGCCTGGGTTTGGTCCTGGCTCACCGAGCTATGGGACCTTGACAAACCTCTGAGTTTTCTGTGCCTCAGTGTCTTATCTGTCAAAGGTAAGGTGATATTCACTGCCTCCAGAGGCCCATGAAATGTTCATTAACTAGGTAACGCGCACCGTGGCAGACTCCGAAGCAGCTGTCTCTTGCGTGGCTCAGCGTGGACCCTAAAGCCCCTTCAGGTCCCCCAGCAGCAGGACAGTGCTTCTTGTCTCCTTGCCTACAGGGAGATCCGCACTGGCTCTTGTCTTCTTTTAGGAGGCCATGGCCAAGGCGGCCAAGGGGATGATTCGGCAGCAGAAGAAAAAGTCATCTCTTGATGAAACGATCCATGAAGCCCAAACCTTTGTGGAAAAAATCCGCTTTCTTGTTGATGAGGTAATCACTCTAAAGGCGAACCTCTTTTGGAAGGTGAAGCCAGATCTCTTCCTAGTAAGATTGGAATGTTTGATAAGAATGAAAGATGGAGCATTGTCCTTTCCTAAGCCCTGCTGAGTTAGTTTAGGGGTGAAATGGGAGATTTTAAAATTAAGCCAAACATGTACAGCTTTGTTGATTTTTTTTTGTGAAACCTGAGTATTCAGCAGAAATAAAAAGCATATTCCTTAGTGGACAGGAAAACTCACAGTGAGCATAGAACCTTTGGAAGGTTTTCAACTGTAAGAGAATTTAAGTTCATGCCCAGTAAAAGTCAAAATAGCTTCTCATTTTAAAGTTGTTCTGTAAACAGTATCTCCAGTGACTTCTAGAATGATCTAAAAAGGTTCTCATGTTTGCTTCTGTCAGATACCGAGTTTTACGTGGGAAGGTTTCAGGGAGAGGTACAGATTCACTGCTCCTGTTGTTTTCAAAAGCTCTATTTCTTGCGCATCATTCCCTGGAGGCATAAGAAGCAGTGAGAAGTCATTTTAGTAGATGCAAGAATTTTAGTAAGCACCCTGAAGGTTCAAAACAGGCAGCGGGGGGTTTAGGTCTGTGACTCAAACTACGTCAGAGGGTTATGGGGTTAGAAAGACAGGGCATCTGTGTCCAGCCCAAGAATGTCAAAGCCTCGGGTATGACAATATACCTCCTTTTTGTTTCTGTAGCTCTTTTGGCTCAGAGATGAGCATTTCAAGCACTCACAACATAATGGGCCTCTTGGCAGGGAATTCTGCCCTTCCTATCTTGATTAGCCCAACTTTAAAGTCTAATTTTCTGTGCAATTTAGTCAAGTTCCTCCTGAATAAACACCTAAAATGGAGCTAAAGTAGTTGGCAATCGTAGTCTCAGTATAAAGTCCCTTGTAGAATTGTTTTTCCTTCTTTAAGAGCAAATGGAAAGACATCCCAAGACATTCATGGATTTATTGTTTTTGTTTTTTCATTTTAATATTCTGGAAATGTTACCTGGCTCTTAGGGGGTGCCGTTGCCTGAAGCTAAATCATTATAAGATTGAAAAAAAAAATCCATGAGAGGCCTAGAAAATGTTTGTTCTACAGACAGAGAAAAGTAGGCCACCAACATAACAAATCACGGTCCAACTTGCATATTCTCAGAGCATAACGAGCAGCAGGGCAGATGGGGTTCACATGTACTTGTAATTCATGATTTAAGGCTTTCTCAAAGGAGTTCCACTTAACTTCTTTGATTGCTTAGATGTTTAAGTACCTAGGGGGTTTAAGTCACAGGATGTCTTTTGCAGAAGGGGACTGTTTCAGGATAGGAGAACTCTGGAAGTGCTTTTTTTAAACACCACCGTATCAAATCCATTCTCCTCTGCTCCCACAGCCGCAGCACACCATCCCCGATGTCTTCATCTGGATGCTCAGCAACAGCAAGAGAGTGGCATATGCCCGCATCGCCTCCAAAGACCTGTTCTACTCCCCCATTAGGGAGACGATGGGTAAACACTGTGGGAAGATCGACACTCATTTCCTCAAAGTAAGTCTGCACTATTTTTGATTCAAAGGTGGGAAATCTCTGTTCCTCTTGGGTCGCTCAGCCCTCCTCGTATGTGTCCATACCTCTGACTCGTCTCCAAGACTTTCAAAGGTCTGAGGACAACTAGAGCCCCTTGCCCCCGCTTGATTCTGATTTTGACTTAGTGGACTGCCTCGAGGCTGAATATTTTCTAATTTTCCAATTACTATGTCATAACAATTACCAGACACAACCAAGGTGTTTTTTGTTTTTTAATTTAGGCGATGTATCTCAAGGTCTCAAGGTTACTTTTTTTTTTCTTCTTTGATTATTAAGAAGAACAAACATTTTTCTACTAGTTTTCTCACTGCCTTCTCTCATGTATAATTTGTCCATGGCATCTTTTCTACATGGGTTCATCGGCATTTTAAAAATAGATTTCAAAGAAAATTAGAAGAGGAGAATTTTATATTCCACAGAACTGCTAGTTCAGGATTCCTGGGGGCTTTAAATTATAAAAATATGATGGTCTTTTCATGAAGGTGGGGTCCCCTGGCGCCCCAGGAGTGAACAGTCCTAGGCACGATCTTTGGATGGACTCTACTGTCTCTGAATCAAGATTTGAGCCTTTCTTGGAGACCCTGGGTATTTTAACCCTACTGTAATTTTCTGTTCCAGAAGTAGGCTTGAGCAAACGGAGAAAGATTGGCCCAAAGGATTAATACTCACCAATGACTGACAGCAAGAGTGTATGATCTGACTGATGAACTTTTTCCAATTCATACTAAACTGTCCTGCCAATTTTAGGTCTGGTTTCTTGCTATAACATAACTATTCTTCCACTGCCTCTGGAAGGTGAGAAGGCTCAAAACCTTCTGGAAGTGGTGCCATACAAAGAATGGGTGAAGAGATCACAATGTTTAACTAAGACATTTGATGGTATGGTAGAGATTTTTAGTGTTTGTAGGGCTGCCACCTGAATGGTGTGTGTGTGTGTGTTTCCGGAGGATAGAACCAGTCCCCCATGATAGCCATTACAGGAAAATACTTCCTTAAATGAAGGTCTGTAATGGGTCTTTTTCCCCTTGATATAAACATGGCAACGGGCAGCTAGACTGGCTAAGTTCCGTGCAGTTGTGAGAGTCCACTGTAGGTGTGACTGTTTAATGTTGCAGACAGAAGAGGCAGGGTGGGGTAATGTTTTACTGCCTGGGCTTTGAAATAAGGTGAATCTGAGTTGGAATTCGTATTAGTTTAATAGGGCTGCTGAAACAAAGTACCTCTGAGTGGCTTAACCAGTGGAAAGTTATCTCACAATTCTCAAAGCTGGAGATCTGAGATTAATATCAGCAGGGCCATGTTCTCTCCGAAGGTGCTAGGGAAGCATCTGTTCTAGCTTCTGGTAGTTCCCTGGCTTGTGGGAGCATAACTCCAGTCTTTACCTCATGTTCCTGTGTGTCTGTGCATCTCTCTTCACATGATGTCCTTTTATAAGAATTCCGCTCCAGTTTCACATCACGTTAGCTGTATCGGCAATGGCCCTATTTCCAAATAAGGTCATATTCTAAGGTACTGAGAGATAGGACTACCACACATGAATTTTACAGGAATATAATTTTATGTATTACAGAATTCCAGGGACACTGTTTATGAGCTGTGTGACCTTGTGCAAGTATCTTAGCGTCTGTGTCTCCTATTCTTCACCCATCAAATGGAGATGGGGTTGAAGATTAAGTGAATGGCCGCACATAAAGAGCACAGTGTGTACATCGCCCAGAGTAATCACTCAATAAATGTTGGCATTCAAACAAATGCGTATCCAGCATCTACAGGAATTTTCTGGAATTGTGTATCGCCATCATGTTCAGTGAGGTGGTTGTGGTTCTGTATATTATTTTCTGTCATGTATGTAAAATGATTTTTAAACCCACCCTGGTAAAACTCTAACTGAAAAAAGAAATGATCATCCCACTTCTAAAAAGAAAAATTGCAGGACTATAATGGTGTCATTTAAAGGTTAGGGCTCCCCAAACTAAGATTAAAAAAAATTTTTTTAATAAGGTATTATTGATATACACTCTTATGAAGGTTTCACATGAAAAAACAATGTGGTTACTACATTTACCCGTATTATCAAGTCCACATCCATACCCCATTGAAGTCACTGTCCATCAGTGTAGTAAGATGCCACAGATTCAGTTTGCCTTCTCTGTGCTACACTGTTTTCCCAGTGACCCCCACACCATGTGCACCAATCATGATACCCCACAATCCCCTTCTCCCTCCCTTCCCACCCGCCCTCCCACACCTCTCCCCATTGGTAACCACTAGTTCCTTCTTGGAGTCTCTGAGTCTGCTGCTATTTTGTTCCTTCAATTTTGCTGCATTGTTATACTCCACAAATGAGGGAAATCATTTGGCACTTGTCTTTCTCCACCTGGCTTATTTCACTGAGCATAATATCCTCCAGCTCCATCCATGTTGTTGCAAATGGTAGGATTTGTTTCTTTCTTATGGCTGGATAGTATTACATTGTGTATATGTACCACCTCTTCTTTATCCATTCATCTACTGGTGGACACTTAGGTTGCTTCCATTTCTTGGCTATTGTAAATAGTGCTACAATAAACATAGGGGTGCATATGTCTTTTTGAATCTGAGAAGTTGTATTGTTTGGGTAAATTCCAAGGAGTGGGATTCCCAGGTCAAATGGTATTTCTATTTTTAGTTTTTTGAGGAACCTTCATATTGCTTTCCACAATGGTTGAACTAGCTTACATTCCCACCAGCAGTGTAGGAGGGTTCCCCTTTCTCCGCATCCTTGCCAGCATTTGTTGTTCTTAGGCTTTTTGATGCTGGCCATCCTTACTGGTGTGAGGTGATATCTCATTGTGGTTTTAATTTGCATTTCCTTAATGATTAGCGAGGTGGAGCATCTTTTCATGTGTCTGTTGACCATCTGAATTTCTTCTTTAGAGAAGTGTCTCTTCGTATCCTCTGCCCATTTTTAATCGGGTTATTTGATTTTTGGGTGTTGAGACATGTGAGTTCTTTATATATTTTGGATGTTAACCCCTTGTCGGAAATGTCGTTTACAAATATATTCTCCCATACTGTAGGACGCCTTTTTGTTCTATTGATGGTGTCCTTTGCTGTACAGAAGCTTTTAAGTTTGATGAAGTCCTTTGTGTTCATTTTTGCTTTTGGTTCTCTGGCTCAAGGAGATGCGTTCAGGAAGAAGTTGCTCATGCTTATATTCAGGAGATTTTTGCCTATGTTGTCTTCTAAGAGTTTTATGGTTTCATGACTTACATTCAGGTCTTTGATCCATTTTGAGTTTACTTTTGTGTATGGGGTTAAACAATAATCCAGTTTCATTCTCTTGCATGTAGCTGTCCAGTTTTGCCAACACCAGTTGTTGAAGAGGCTGTCATTTCCCCATTGTATGTCCATGGCTCCTTTATCGTATATTAATTGACCATATATGCTTGGGTTTATATCAAGCCTCTCTAGTCTGTTCCATTGGTCTATGGGTCTATTCTTGTGCTAGTTCCAAATTGTCTTGATTACTGTGGCTTTGTAGTAGAGCTTGAACTTGGGGAGTGTAATCCCCTCAGCTTTATTCTTCCTTCTCAGGATTGTTTTGGCTATTTGGGGTCTTTTTTGGTTCCATATGAATTTTAGAATGATTTGCTCTAGTTCATTGAAGAATGCTTTTGTTATTTTGGTAGGAATTGCATTAAATCTGTAGATTACTTTAGGCAGGATGGCCATTTTGACAATATTAATTCTTCCTATCCATGAGCATAGGATGTGTTTCCATTTATTGGTATCTTCTTTAATTTCTCTTATGAGTGTCTTGTAGTTTTCAGAGTATAAGTCTTTCACTTCCTTGGTTAGGTTTATTCCTAGGTATTTTTTTCTTTTTGATGCAATTATGAATAGAATTGTTTTGCTAGTTTCTCTTTTTGCTAGTTCATTGTTAGTATATGGGAGTGCCACATATTTCTGTGTATTAATTTTGTATCTTGTAACTTTCCTGAATTCAGATATTAAATCTAGCAGTTTCGGAGTGGATTCTTTAGGGCTTTTATTTACAATATCATATCATCTGCAAACAGGGACAGTTTAACTTCTTCCTTGCCAATCTGGATGCCTTTTATTTCTTTGTGTTATCTGATTGCTGTGGCTAGGACCTCCAGTACTATGTTGAATGTAAGTGGGGAGAGTGGGCATCCTTGTCTTGTTCCCTATCTTAAAGGAAAAGCTTTCAACTTCTCACTGTTAAGTATAATGTTGGCTGTGGGTTTGTCATATATGGCCTTTATGATGTTGAGGTTCTTGCCCTCTATACCCATTTTGTTGAGAGTTTTTAATCATGAATGGGTGTTGAATTTTTTCAAATGCTTTTTCAGCGTCTATGGTGATGATCATGTGGTTTTTGTCCTTCTTTTTGTTGATGTGGTGGATGATGTTGATGGATTTTCGAATGTTGTACCATCCTTGCATCCCTGGAATAAATCCTACTTGATCATGGTGGATGATCTTTTTGATGTATTTTTGAATTCGGTTTGATAATACTTTGTTGAGCATTTTTGCATCTATGTTCATCAGGGATATTGGTCTGTAATTTTCTTTTTTTGTGGTGTCTTTGCCTGGTTTTGGTATTAGAGTGATGCTGGCCTCATAGAATGAGTTTGGAAGTATTCCCTCTTCTTCTACTCATTGGAAAACTTTAAGGAGGATGGGTATTAGATCTTCACTAAATGTTTGATAAAATTCAGCGTAAAGCCATCTGGTCCAGGGGTTTTGTTCTTAGGTAGTTTTTTGATTACCAGTTCAATTTTGTTGCTGGTAATTGGTCTATTCAGATTTTCTGTTTCTTTCTAGGTCAGCCTTGGAAGGTTGTATTTTTCTAGAAAGCTGTCCATTTCTTCTAGGTTATCCAGTTTGTTAGCATATAATTTTTCATAGTATTCTCTCATAATTCTTTGTATTTCTGTGGTGTCCATAGTGATTTTTCCTTTCTTATTTCTGATTCTGTTTGTGTAGACTCTCTTTTTTTCTTGATAAGTCTGGCTAGGGGTTTACCTATTTTGTTTATTTTCTTGAAGAACCAGCTCTTGCTTTCCTTGATTCTTTCATTATTTTATTCTTCTCGATTTTTTTTTTGTTGTAATCTTTATTATGTCCCTCCTTCTACTGACTTTGGGCCTCATTTTTTCTTCTTTTTCTAGTTTTGTTAATTGTGAGTTTAGACTGTTCATATGGGGTTGTTCTTCTTTCCTGAGGTAGGCCTGTATTGCAATATACTTTCCTCTTAGCACAGCCTTCCCTGCATCCCATAGATTTTGCGGTGTTGAATTGTTGTTGTCATTTGTCTCCATATACTGCTTGATCTCTGTTTTTATTTGGTCATTGATCCATTGGTTATTTAGGAGCATGTTGTGAAGCCTCCACGTGTTTGTGGGATTTTTCATTTTCTTTGCATAATTTATTTCTAGTTCATACCTTTGTGGCCTGAGATACTGGTTGGTACAATTTCAATATTTTTGAATTTACTGAGGCTCTTTTTGTGGCCTAGGATATGATCTATTCTTGAAAATGTTCCATGTGCACTTGAGGAGAATGGGTATTCTTCTGCTTTTGGGTGTAGAATTCTGTAGATGTCTGTTAGGTCTATCTGTTCTAATGTGCTGTTCAGTGCTTCTGTCTCCTTACTTATTTTCTGTCTGGTAGATCTGTCCTTTGGAGTGATTGGAGTGTTGAAGTCTCCTAAATGAATGCATTGCATTCTATTTCCCCTTTTAATTCTGTTAGTATTTGTTTCACATATGTAGGTGCTCCTGTGTTGGGTGCAGATATTTATAATCTTCTTGTTGGATTGACCCCTTTATCATTATGTAATGTTCTCCTTTGTCTCTTGTGACTTTCTTTGTTTTGAAGTCTATTTTGTATGATACGAGTACCGCAACTCCTGCTTTTTTCTCCCTATTAGTTGCATGAAATATCTTTTTCCATCCCTTCACTTTTAGTCTGTGTATGTCTTTGGGTTTAAAGTGAGTCTCTTGTAGGCAGCATATAGATGGGTCTTGTTTTTTTATCCAGTCAATGACTCTGTGTCTTTTGATTGGTGCATTCAGACCATTTACATTTAGGGTGATTATCGATAGGTATGTACTTATTGCCATTGCAGGCTTTAGATTCATGGTTACCAAGGTTCAAGGTTAACTTCCTTACTATCTAAGAGTCTAACTTAACTCATTTAATATGCTATTACAAACACAGTCTAAAGGTTCTTTTTTCTCCTCCTTTTTCTTCCTCCTCCATTCTTTGTATATTAGGTATCATATTCTGTACTGTTTGTCTATCCCTTGATTGACTTTGGGGATAGTTGATTTAATTTTTCATTTGCTTAGTAATTAACTTTTCTACTTTCTTTACTGTGTTTTTATTACCTCTGGTGACAGCTATTAAACCTTAGAAACACTTCCATCTATAGAAGTCCCTCCAATATACACTGTAGAAATGGTTTGTGGGAGGTAAATTCTCTCAGCTTTTGCTTATCTGGAAATTGTTTAATCCCTCCTTCAAATTTAAATGATAATCTTGCTGGATAAAGTATTCTTGGTTCAAGGCCCTTCTGCTTCATTGCATTAAATACATCATGCCACTCCCTTCTGGCCTGTAAGGTTTCTGTTGAGAAGTCAGATGACAGCCTGATGGGCTTTCCTTTGTATGTGATATTATTTTTCTCCCTGGCTGCTTTCAATAGTCTGTCCTTATCCTTGATGTTTGCCATTTTAATTACTATATGCCTTGGTGTTGTCTTCCTTGGGTCCCTTGTGTTGGGAGATCTGTGCACCTCCATGGCCTGAGAGACTATCTCCTCCCCCAGAACAGGGAAGTTTTCAGCAATTACCTCCTCAAAGACACTTTCTATCCCTTTTTCTCTCTCTTCTTCTTCTGGCTCCCCTATAATGCGAATGTTGTTCCATTTGGATTGGTCACACAGTTCTCTCAATATTCTTTCATTCTTAGAGATCCTTTTTTCTCTCTGTGCCTCAGCTTCTTTGTATTTCTCTTCTCTAATTTCTATTTTATTAACTTCACAGCACTCCCAGGCTGGGAGTGCTGTGAAGTTAAAAAAGGGATGCTGTTTCTGAGAGCACCTAGGAAGGAGCTCAGTAACGTTGCATGAGTTCCAACTTGGATCCCTAGAGACTCTGCATTGTCTTGCAAACAATTTCAATTTGTGTATTTTTACTAAGATGTATAAACTGCAAACTTTAGGAATGCAATGGTGGTTTTTACAAGATGTTAGCTGAGATTTTGGTTCTAGCCATGAATTCACACACACATTTTCATAGCAGTAGAAATAAATGAATGACATTTTTTGTTGTTTTATTTTTGTTTTACTTTAAGAAAGCAAAGGACATCAGAACTCCTCAGGGCAATCCAGCATAGCAAGTTCAGTCTGGCTATTCAAATACTTGAAACGGTTATCTGTAGACCAGCAGGATCAGCGCCAAGAGGGAGAAAGGCAGAATCTCAAACCTTACCCCAGACCAGGTGAATCAGAATGTACATTTTAATCAGTTGCGTGGGCCATACTTGTGTTCTGATACTCCTATCAGTGTGTGAGGGGCCCTGGCTAAGAGTATGGGCTGGAGCTGGGTAGAGCAGGATTGAATATTGGCTCTCTGTGATGATGTTGGGCAGTTGCCTTAACATCTCTGAACCTCCATTTCCTCATTTTAAAAATACACATGATGAAAGTATTCACTTTATACTCATCATGAAACTGAATGATAACCTATGGCTTATTCATAGTGTACAAGTAATAGGACATTCTGTGAGTAGGGAGGAATGTTAGACCAGGGCCTGGGACCAAATAAGTGCTCAACACGTATATAATATTATTATTATCCGAAAAGTAAATAAATGTTTCAGCAAATTTTTACCGAGTGCCTCCTGGGCACCAAGCACTCTTTTAGGCGTTGAGGACATCACTGTGAACACACAGAAAACATCCCTGCCTTTGTGAATTGATGTTTCAGTGCATCCACAATGGCAGGGGGATTGCTTTTATTACAACAAACTAGCCTTAGGCTCTCAGTAAAGTGTGTTGTATTGAACAAGTGCTCAATGCATTGTAGCTATTATCATTATTAAAGAAGTGATGAGTCGAGGAGAATTCCTTACTGTAATTTAAAAAATTATGAGCTGCTGAGTGGTTGTCATTACCATTAACAAATGACCTTATTTGTTTTTTTTTTTCCAAGCTGAATAAATAATGGCACACACCCACTTCCTAAAGAATGAAATCTAACCGCCTCCACAGAACAGGCAGGATTCTTTGGCCTCCTCTGTCCGCGTCGGTCTCTGCCCCAGCCCCTTCTTTTCTCAAAGCTCTTTAGCACATCCATTCCTGCACAGGGTGGGCGCTCACTGAACACTAGTGCAGATTACCACTGCTGGGGCCTGCCCTGTAGCTCTGTGCGTGCACTTCCCTCTTCCTGGG
This sequence comes from Smutsia gigantea, assembly GCA_032199065.1. NCBI lineage: Eukaryota > Metazoa > Chordata > Mammalia > Pholidota > Manidae > Smutsia > Smutsia gigantea. The sequence continues at coordinate 55,336 of JAVSCE010009199.1, forward strand.
ATGCCTTCCTGCTGGTCCAGCCCCAAAGTACTGACTAAGGCCCAGCGAAATGTTTGAGTCTTAAGGAAATAATGGCAATACCAGCTGCTACTTCTCTGCTCCCTCAGCATTGTCTCCCTTACACTTCGCATTTGAGTTAAATGACTGCAAGTTGGCTTCCTTGTTGAGATGTCAGGTGTTAAGGGGGACAGGGGTGAGGGTGGGACTGTGTCTTGGTCATTGTGATGCCCTCCTGACCCCACTCCCTCAGCAAGGCCTGGCAGCACTTCAGGTAGTTGCTGAACTGAGTTGTGCAAAATCCATTTAGGGAACCAACTGAGCAAGACACAAAGGCAAACTGTACTCAATTTTGGATTCAGGGACTCTCCACGGCTGCCTTGGAAATTGTCAGACCGGAGAGCCTAAGGAACACTAAGGAGAGGCACTTAGAAGAGTCACAAGGAAATCTGGAGAGGGTGCCATTCATAGAATGAAGACCTTGCCAACAATCCTGAGTGCAGCCAAGTCTGGGCCTGGGACTCCTTAGATGGGGGCCGGGAACCCTCAAATCATGGTGTCTGAGAACTAAAGGAGCCACATGGCACTGAGGTGTATCCTTCACACCTTGAGAATGTGTGCACCCCCACGTGTACATGTGTGCATGCATACACACTGCGCACACTAATGCACACATGAATGCCAAATTCACACAAACGTCAATATAAATACAAACCTAAGTATGTTCAAAGGAGAGCACGCAGGCTAGTACAGGAATTTGAAACCATGCTGTGTGAGGAAGGGATGAAGAAGGAACCAGAGCTGTTCAGCCTGGAAGAAAGGGCATGGCAGGGAGGTAGCTCCTTCAAGCACACGGAGGCCTGGTGTACGGAAACAGCATTTGCGTTCTTCTGAATGAGGCAGAGGCAGGGGCTCTGGTTGGAACTCCAGGCACTCAGAAGATCTGGGAAGGGAGATTTCAGCTCACGAAGAGGCAGGCTGTGGGCATGCAGAGTCTGGAGTCTAGATCTGGAATCATCTCTCCTGGGTTTCAGTTCTGGCTCTGTTACTTAAAAAGCTGAGGGATCTTAGGGAACTTATATAACCTCTCTGAGTCTGAGTTTCTTCATCTATAAAACAGGGGCAGTGACGATACCTTCCTGTTAGACTGAAATGCTCCAGGGCTTGGATGTGCTTATTCTAGTGCCTCCTTATGCTTCAGGCCCCACTAGACCTGGGCCCTCCCCTGGAATTGTGCATCGTGGCAACGGGGGTCATTATTCTCATGATGGGGTAAGGTGAGCTGCTGAGAACTGCTCTCTGGACCCCTGACCCCCATCAGGTCCAGGACCTCTTTTCTCAAGGAGTGATGTCCTTAACTGGCTCCTACTAACAAGGTGGTCTTCCTTGTAACCTTTCTCCAGCTTCCTGGAAAACGGCCGGCAGGTTGGTCGGTACAGGCAAAAGTCGACGTGTACCTGTGGCTGGGCTCCACCAGGCACTGCAGTGCCATTTTGGACAACTTGCCAGCAGGCTATGAAGCACAAATGTCCTCCAAAGTAGTCGATGCCAATCAACCCCCAGACAACCTGCTCTATCAAGGTATGGGCAGTGAGGGTCATTAGGTGTCTCTGGCAGGCCTCTGGGAAAAGTCAAGAAGGTGATGTGCATGAGCTGTTTGCACATTATTTTAGGATCAACTGATTTCCTCCTTTTTATAAAGTTTCTAAATTTTCTTTCTTACTTTTCAACGTCCCACCTAAAAAGAATAAAGTGAAGTCATTAAGCACATCTGGAATAAATATTTATATTTTTCCATTAATGGAGAGAATGCAGTTGAGTTTCTTTGTAAGCACACCATGTAGACTGAGTTTGTATTTTATGCAAAGGTGTCTCTTAAAGACACATCAATAAGTTCTCGTGCTGATATGACCTGTGGAATTAAGGCATATATCCCTTTTACATGGCTTTAGGGTTCTGACCTATCAACAGCAGGTATATACATGTCCCAGTAATGACCCACTGCAAGCTGCTATCCTTGGGGTCACTTATGCTTCTCTAGCTTGGTTCTTGAATTGGCTGTTTTTAGAAGCTGAACATGCTTTATATAATCCTTTCTTTTATGCAGATATTTTCTATAAGTGTGCAATATCTCTAACACCAAATGTGATGATACATTTCTTCCCTACATGTGTGTATATACAGTTACAATATTATTCCCAGCAGTAATAGTACTATAACTCTATTCGGGTACATGGACCTGATTCCAGTGTGTGTAAATATGTGGGAGGGGGTTTTTCCACACATACTTACACCAAGCAATTCTCAAACACCAGCAGGCCTTTGAAAACAACATACTGCAAAGGATCAGGAAGCTTTGGAAAAAGTTTCTCCTCTTCCATGAATTATTAGTAGCTGGGACTGCAAACGTATCTATGTACCTTGGGTCTCTAGAAATAGCGTCTATAGAAATAAGAAGATAAGTTAATGTGGGTGTTTTTTATCCCAAGATGAAAACTCCCTAAAGACAGGATGGAAAACAGTGGAAATAAAAAGCAGGGTTTGGAGATAGTTTGCTCCATCATTTAGTAGCTGTATGATCTTGGCCAATTCCTAAGCATTTCTGATACATCCTCTATGTAGCAGAAGAAACTGCCTTCTACAAAACTCAATTCAGTTCTGATGCTATCTGCCTGAAGACAGCACCAGATTCCCACCCAGGTTAAGGGCTCCATCCTACAAGATTGCCCTCCACCCCCACTCCAGACACTGGTCACAAGCCCCAGGCAGTTCCCTGTGCTTCTGACCTACTGGTTACAGGTTGGAGGTTCCCATGACCTCCCCCTTAGGTTCAATTAGTTTGCTACAGTGGCTCATGGAATTCAGGAAACCACTAATGTTTACCAGTTTACCATAAAGGATACAAGTTAACAGCTAGATGGAGAGAGACATAGGGTAAGGTCCCAAATAAAAGAGCCTCTGTTCTTGTGGAGCTTGGGGCCTGGCTTGGTGGCATGTGGAGGCGTTCTGGTTCCCCAAGTGTAGAAGCTCTCTCCCACCAAGAAGCAGGGCAAAGCATGCAAAGCAGAGCAGAGAGAGCAGAGCTCTTCTCAGGGGGTTTTGTAGGGCTTCATTGCATTGTCATGATTGGCTGAATTACTGGCGATTGGCTGATCTAAACTCCAGCCCCCACCCTTGGGTGGGGCCCAAAAGTCTCTCGTTAATATGACAAAACACCCGTTTCACCTCCAAGACTGTAGTCTTTTCAGGAACTGTGGATGAAGGCCAAAAATACCTGGGAAATACATATTTAGTCATATAGATGACCAAATATGTATTTCTTACAACCCATCATATTTCCATCTTCATATAATTTTGAATTTTATTGTAAGAACAAATGCCTTACCGTTGCATTTTGCTTTCTGCTTCCAAATTGCTTCAGTCTGCAGGATCCCTGCTGCTGCATTTGGGATTTGGGGAGAGTCGGCTGCGGTTTTACCTTCATGTCAACTGAAGTTGAGTTTTGAATTGAGCCAGTGTTGAAACAGTGGAGAACTATCTCTGCGTCCAGGTTTTCTGTGTTGCACAAGGGTCCTCTGATGGTGGCTGACTTTGACTGCCAGGGGAGTTTAAGTGGCTCAGTAGTTAAAGACAAGGTTCAGTGGTTCGCTTTGTGCTTTCCATGCCCAGTGTAAACTCATAAGAGCAAGGATAGCTCAGCCCTGTTCTTTTGGAAAATGCATGGCTCCTACCATGTGTCTAGCATTGTGCCCTATACTTTGCACACTTAACTTACTTCACATATCAATCCTGGGCAACTTCTTCATTTTGTAGAAGGCAGTTTCTTCTGCTACATAGAGGATGTATCAGAAATGCTTAGGAATTGGCCAAGATCATACAGCTACTAAATGATGGAGCAAACTATCTCCAAACCCTGCTTTTTATTTCCACTGTTTTCCATCCTGTCTTTAGGGAGTTTTCATCTTGGGATAAAAAACACCCACATTAACTTATCTTCTTATTTCTATAGACGCTATTTCTAGAGACCCAAGGTACATAGATACGTTTGCAGTCCCAGCTACTAATAATTCATGGAAGAGGAGAAACTTTTTCCAAAGCTTCCTGATCCTTTGCAGTATGTTGTTTTCAAAGGCCGACCTAATAAACTTTCTCTGCTGTGGACTGACGGTGATGGCTTTGGCCACCTTCCACACCTACTGGAAAATTTTGCTTTTTCAGTCATATTGTGCTTCAGAAAATATCCCTTCAACCAATAATTAGTTTGACCCTGCATATGGGAAAACTGGTGGGGGAGGGAGGGATGAATTAGAAGTGGTGCTCATCCTCCGGTGGGGACCATCAGGACATGTCACTAGTAACCACAAGTGGAAAGTAAGTCGCAGCACAGGCGATGGGCTGCCGAACTATGAGAGGAAAGAGGAGGCTGACTTTGCTAGTTTAAGGAACAAAGGTGGTAAGACTCAAGGTTTCAGATAAACAGAAACTAGACTCAGTAAATGGCGCCCCCTGGAGTTGCACAGTGTGCAGTCTATGTGGCTGCCATTGGAACTCTGATAGACCCGGGTTGCCCCCAGCTGCCCACCATCCCAGGTCATATTACAAGGAGCCATAGTAACAGCCACACCAGAATCTCGACCCCACTTTTAAAATTCTTCCCATGTGGCAGGCACCATTCTCAGCCCTTCGATCTCCTGTGTTAATCCTATGAAAAACTATTATTGCCCCCATTTTACAGGTGAGGGAAAAAGTCAAAGAGAGGGTTAGTAACTTGTGTGAGACCCCTGTGATATATGCCTAGGAGTGGCACCAGGGTGGGGCACAGGGTATTTGACCCTTTATTTCACAAAATAGAGCTGTTCAAATTGCCATGCAAGAGTTCCTGTATCCCAGTCCCCATGACGACACAACATCACAGATACTCTGACCACAGTATAATACCGCTTTGGGAGAGGCTGGGAACCGGAAGGGGTAAAGGGGTAACAGGGAGCAAGTGAATATCAAAACCAGAGGGGCCTTTCAAGGGCCAATGACCATAGAATCCCATGAGGCAAAGAATAGGATTAACTTTTAGTTGGGGTTCCCCACTGAACCCTGGTCTACACTGCCGCGGTTCTGTCTGACAGGTGTGCTCACTCCTGCCTTTGACCGCTCCCCTCACCCCCCGCAGTGTCCTCGGCCTGTATCTTCTGCAAGACCCTTACCCTGGCCTCCCGTCACTGTGGTCTGCTCCCTGCCTGGAGCTCCCAAGGCAGGGGCTGTCTTAGCTGCGTCAGAATTCTTAGCAACCAGGACTGTACCTGGTACACAGCAGGTGCTCAAAATGACATTGGCTGGCTCAGTGGAAGAATAGGTGAATGGATGGCTCAAGACTTAGTATATTGAGTTTGTTGAAGCACCTGTGGCTCCTTTCTTATACACACACACAATGGAACCAGGAGAATTGCTAGGAAGTACAATGTGTTATTTTAGAAAGGGAAGGTGATTTTGGAATCCAGCAGAAATGAAATCCAGGCTCTCGTGTTTGTTAGCTCTTCAAAGTTGGAGAAGTATTTTAGCCATTGTGTGAGCCAACTCCTTCATCTACAAAATGGAGCTAATTATTTATGTTTCTCAGGGTTGTAATGGAGACTGGAATCCACAGTGTGGTGAAAGCACCCAGGAGAAGGCCTGGTTCCAAAGTGCCCCCAAATATGGCCTCGTCCCCTTTCTTCACTGCTTTGTCTTCCATCTCAGAAGTGGGTGATGCTCATGGTCTTCTTTGTCTCTGGCCACACTGCTGCCATTTGCACTCACTGTGGGCGGGGTTCACTAACAGCTGCCCCTTTCCATTCTTTGTCCTGCAGCCCAGCACGTCTGTCAGCTGAGAGCACACTTGTACCAAGCCCGGGGCCTCATCGCAGCCGACAGCAACGGACTTTCAGACCCCTTTGCCAAGGTCTCATTCCTTTCCCACTGCCAGACCACAAAGGTAACCAGAGAAGCCCACCTTCCTTTTTCCTGTAGCCCACAGCCAATCTACAGCAGAGGCCAGGAAATAAAAAAAGCAGGGACATGTTGCAAATAACAGGGTCTCTGCATTTGTAGGGGTTTCAGACTCAAAAGCACATGTGCAAGGAAGGATTCACGTAGGGAAGGTGTATTGTTCTGAAACCAAGAGGTCAGACACCCAGGTAGAGGAGAGATGGGGGGAAGAGGGATGAGAAGGAGAAGCAGAACCTAGCCCCCCAGGGCCTGCTGAGGTATGCGACACATGCCAAGATTGGTGAGGGATGGACAACTGAGAAAACAGCACAGAGGTGTCCCACACAGGCTTACGGTCTGGTCTTCACTGAGGGTTCTGGTGAGGGGGAGGTTTTCCAGCTCTGTGATCAGGGAGCTTTGCACTGTCGCTTTGTGCTTCCCAGCTGGGGAACTGGTGCATGTTGACACCTGTGCGATTCAGAGCCTCCCTCTGGAAAACACGACTTCCTAATGGTTGTGGCGGGGATTAGGGGATGGGTCTATCCCTGTTTGCTCTGTGCTTTCTCCCTTTCCTATACACTGAGGGCTGAAATGTGAGAAGTGTTCCTGTTAGCAAAATCCAATAGGATGCTTTTCTCCTTAGTTATATTCTCTGAGGATTTGCTCTGATCTCTGAGGATTCACTGTTCTGAGAGAGGAAAGCTCCATCAAGGACTGGCCTATCTCTGGGAGTTAAGACAAAGGCCAGAGAGAGCCCTGAAGTCACATTTCAGCTTATCTACTCTTCCCTGCACTTACTCACTGAGCCTCAGTGTGTCATCTGAAAATAGGTGTGTTGTGAGGGGACAGAAAGTGAAGTGTAGAAAGTGATTGATGGATGGTGGCCATTATGTTGACTGATGCTACAAGGCCTGACATCCCTCTCCCAAGTGAGGCCTGTGACTGAGAGGTTACATTTGGATCTATGACACGCAGACCAATATTGTCATGTGAACTGTCATCTCGTGCATTTCACCAGCACCTGTAAGAGTGCTTGCTCTGCCCTCAGTCCCGTGGCTGGGCTCAGGGGAGACAGGGACCAGACCCTGCTTCTGCGGTGTGGAGGTAGGCAGTTCTCCAGACAGTCAGCTATGCCATGAGGAACCCCACAGTGTGGGGCTCTTCAAAGTCTTCTAAAAGCCACATGAAGACAGGTTAGATCTGTCTGGGAGAGAAGTCGAGAGAGACTTGAGAAGGAAGGTGGCTCCATCCTCACTTAGTGAAGGAGTGTGAAAATGCATGAAGCATGAAGACTCGGGACTCCTTTCTCTTTCCTGTGCTTTGAGAGGTAGTACATAGCGTGGTGATGAAGAGTGTAGACTCTGGAACCACATTGCCTGGGTTCAAATACAAGCCATTGCATTTCTTGGCTGTGTGACCTTAAGCACAACCCTCATGACCTCAATTTCTTCATCTGCAAAATCAGGATGCTGATGTTGTATATACCTCCCAGAGGGTGAGACACCCAAGACAGTACCTTGCTTCTAACAGCTTCTGTGTGACCGCTTGTTATTACTGTCATCGAGGCTTCCCACCAGAAGGATGGGGGATTCTTGAAGGATGGATCTGCCTCCTCCACCTGCCACAAGTGTGTGGAGTTCCAGGCTGTCAGAGGCAGTCTCAGTGCCCTGGGTGGGGCAGAGCGTGTGAGGGAGCCCGCTGGGAAGGATTCCAGCTTCCTCTACTGTTTTAGCGTCAGGCTGCCTTGGGGGAACTGGTCTGTGTATGACATGCCCCCTCCAGCACTCTTCAGGACAGAAAAGCTCAGCCTGGGGGCCCTGTAGCCAACAGGCCTCCACCGTTCAGCTGGTAGTTCTTGTCTGAACTAACCAGATGGAGCCCAGAGAGAGCAGCCTCAGAGGGGTTGGGCCTGCAGCCAGTCCGCTATAAAATGACTTAATGGTATGAAACATTTTAGAAAGGGATCTGTTATTCCAGGTGTCACTGAGGGACTTAGAAATCTTGTGTTGACTGAAGGATAAAGGGAAAGGGAGACAGCTCCCAGAGAGAAAGGCTTTGGAGATAGAAGGGGAGAGAGGAACTAAGTGGCTTAGAGGGAGCCTCAGAGGAGTGAGGCAGAACTTAGAGGGTGAGGAGTGTGGAACGTGGGATTCCAAACAGCCAGACTGAGGCTGAGTCCCAAGGGCACGGCACGGATGGTCTCTTGTTAGACACGACCACCCAGGATACCAAACCCAGCATGTGGTAGGTGCTCAGAAAATGTTTACTCATTTATAAAAGCATGTGGGTGGGGTAGAGTTGGGTGGGCAACATGCACTTATTGAGCACCTACTGTGTGCTGGGCCCTTAATATGTTTAAGCTCAGACAGTGGTCATAACAATACTTAAAGGTAGGTGCTGACACCATTTAAATGAGGGAAACTGTGGTTCAGAGCAGTTAAATCACCTGCCCAGGTGGGTCATAGGACAGGTGGTGAAACTAGGGAAACATTCCAAGGTATCTGACTCTAAAGCCATGCCCCACCTATCTCACTCCTTCTTCAAAGTGTTAGCTAAGTGCTACCATGGTCTCCAAAATAATGTCATCCACCACAGTTATACCCTTCAGGAAGCCCTGACGCAATGAGGCTAGTCACAGGCACTTTAACAGAGAATCGGGGAATGTATTTCTGTTTGGGTGAGCCATTCAGTACCTCTTGAAGGTGTCCATGTAGTCTTTTTACTCAGGGAACAACTATGAGGACAGGCCAAAACCCATTCATCTATTATGCAGATAGCTATCGGGCACTCGCTACGCACAGCGTGCTCTCTTGGTGCCTAGCACACTGTGGGTCCTGAATTAATGTATGTTGAATGAATCAGTGATGAATGAATGAATAAATGAATGAATGAGTGCCGGCTTCTAGAATCTTATCAGGTGGCATTTATAGCCCAAAGTGCCAGGGAAGCCATCAAAATATTCCTATAGGAAAGATGCTGTGAGGATCATAAATTGCTTTGGTATCACTTGGATACATGCTGCAAGAGAGATCACCTTTCTGTTTTGAAAAGCAGCATAAAAACCCATCATTCTTTGTGATGTCTGCCACCGGCACAGGGTTACTTTGCATTGCAACTCCTTAACTCCTGTTTGTAGGTTGGTTGACACCATTTTCCTGCCCCAAAAGTTAAGATTTTCTCTGAAATGTTATGTCAAAAACCTCACTATGTCTGAGGCATAAAATACTCTAAAAGCAAAAAGCAAGAAAGGGAGGAAATTGTAGAATGCATTTTTATGACACATAAAGGAGAACATAAAAAATTCTTTCCTGACCGCAGTGCCAATGATTTAATGCCGTAACTAGAGATGGCTCTTGATATAAAATTCTGAGATGACAGCTTGATTTGTTCTTTGGAGTCTGGAAAGTTAGACCAGACCAGATCTCCCTCTGATCTCTCCTGGAGTAAACAGTGAGAAGTAAGATGTGTGGAGATGCCCCAGGACCCAGCCACCACTGTGCTGTGTCCACCTATGAAATCGCCCATTTGCCTGCACAGCCTGGAAGAAAAGGAAATCTGACTGTGGCCTCTTTCTAGGACTGGCCTCACTTATTAACAGGCCGGTGTCTGCTCAGGAGCGTATCCTGCAGACAGCCCCAGTCTTTAAAACTAGCATGTTTCCAAACATCCAATTAAATAGAATAGAGGATACAAGTTCAATGACACCTTCCTTTTGGAAGGAACCAGGGGGTCTCTGAGCCACTTCTAGGTGAGACACTCATGCTTCTGGACCAGTTATGCAGGTTGTTGTCCTTCTTTGTCCTTTGGTTTCTCCATCTATATAATGGGTGCAGCCAACTGCCAATGTCACAGCTTGCTATGGTAGAAAGAAAAATGTCATGCAAAATGGTGAAGGTGATTTTGAAGTCTCTGATCAGTTCAATGCAATCAAACAAATATCCACAAGCCAGGAGAAGTCCATGTAAGGAATATTAGATTTAAAGCCCACTTTAGAGTATTTAATGACATCATTTTATTTGCTTCTAAGTGAAGAATCACTAGATCTCACCCATCAGTTTGCCCTTCCATAAAATGGAGATAATATTAACATCTTCTTGGTGAGGTGGACGATAGCAGCCTGGGCTTTAATGCTGGACAATTCATGCTGAATTCCAGTCTCGACACTTACTGGCTCTAGATAAATTAGCCTTGGTTTCCTGGTCTGTAAAATGTGAGTAGATAGCTTTATCCACCTCCAGGAATTGTGAAGTTTGAATGAGACTTCATGTAAAGTGTAACTGCTGGAACATAGTCAGTGCTTGATGAAAGATAGCTACTGTTATTATCACAGTACTACTCTGAGGGCTGAGTTCTCCTTATGTATGCAAATAGGGTATTAATCATTGTAAGGGCTCTGCTCATGACACTTACTGAAACTTCTCCGGGGCAGGAACTCTGTATCCCCTAGCATCTAGAACATAATAGTACGTAGTTCACATTGTTACTTGGATATTGAATGAATGAGCAACGGTGAGGAGGATGTGTTCTCTTTGCCCTCCATAAGTAAATGTTGAATGAATGCACTTCAGAGCCCCGTACAACCCAATAGAATGATCTTTTGCTTTTATTTTGGCCCCACCTTCCAGGTCATCTCCCAGACCCTCTCCCCGACCTGGAACCAGATGCTGCTTTTCAATAACTTGGTGCTGCACGGAGACCAGAGAGAGCTGGTGGAGTCCCCGCCTCTAGTGGTGGTGGAGCTGTACGACAGCGACACGGTGGTGAGTGTCCTGGGCCATGCCAGCTCTGCCTTGCTGAAAATGCCATGTTCAGCTAACCTACTTTATTTCACCAGCCTGTGATTGCTCAGGCCTCTAGATATGCCCAGACACAATCCTGATCTGGGAAAACAGTGACTTATAGAACCAGGAAATTGGTGATGATCATTTGCTGTACTGAAGGGTTTTTCACTTAGGTATCCCATTAGATTGCAATTAAAATAGATCTAGTTCACAAAACTCAGTTGTCCCACACTTCTTCAGGAATAGGATGCTTGTAAAAAGCAACCCACAGTTGTACCCAGCCCACAGCTAGTTCTGTGTCCTATTGCTGTTTAATAAAAATGTCATGCTTTCTGAAAATAGGAGGTGTTTACTGATCTGGCCTGGCTGGAAGAAAATGGATAAGTATTGCCAACAATCCAGCCTTTGTAACTGGGTCGTTTTTCCCTTGGTTGTTGCTTCTAAGCCCTGTGTGAACACATTCATCTCGTCCCCTTTGTCTTATGATGTCAATCAGACCTCTTCCTCTCTGAACATGTCTGTGTTCTGAAACACTGGATAGATTCAAAGCTTACAGAAGGATTTTTTTTAGATTACTAAGACAAATCTTTTTCTCCTTTTTAAAATTAAGAAGTCTAAAATGAAAGGCAGAGGTTTATTTATTTTCTTTGATGTCTTTATCTCTTTGGGAAGTTGCAGAAGCACAAATATATTAAGCATAGCAGTTGTTCCAAGAAGCCTTCCTAAAGCCTCTTCACCTCCTCACAGCATGCGGGCAGGTCTGACCTTGATCCAAGGTCAGGAGGAAAATAGGATGGGAGAATTGTAGAAGGTGAGCTGGGACCTTGGAGAGTATGAGTCCCTCTCCTGTTTCCTAGAAACGGTAACAGAGACCCAGAAAGTTCAAATGTCTTCCTAAGGGTAACAGCTAGCTGGGGGCAGAGCCAGAACCTCACCCAACCTCCTGTGTCCACTCTTCCTGCACATGTGGGAGTGGCTGGTGTGGCTTTTGACATACACATTCTGATTCTCCATTTCACGCTCTCTGTCTGGGTCCTGTTCCCTCAGCATAAATTGGAGCTAGATGTATATATTTGTGGAATTAAGTTCCACTGTTATGCATATAGTATACATTTTCTGGAGAGATGGTCACAAAATAAGTACCCTTCAATTTTGTTCCTAGCAACATGGTTCCAATCCTAAATAAGTTCTACGTGAAAACCAGCAAAAGCAGTCAGGCACCTTGGAAAGCACCTTACAAGCCAACCCGTGGGGCTACATGGATTTCCTCTTGCTGTCACTTTCTAGATCTCCATCCCGGGATTGCCTTCCTGGGCCCCACCGCAAGCCAAACACTTCACAGAAAAACAAGCTTATATTCTCACATCCGCTTATTTTCTCACATCCAAAGGTAAAGGAAATGTAGGAGAGAAAAAAATACATGGAAGTTTTGCATTTTTTCCTGGAGAGGTATGTGCGGACACGCAAAAGATTGTCTTCACACCTCTACAGGCGGCAGCGCATCCTGGGCCCACAGTCCTCAGGTCAGATTATTAGATCCTGACTCTGCCAGACATGGGATTCTAGTCTATAGGTTTCTTCCATACAGTGGCTTGTGATCTCGTTAGGGTCTGCTGGTTCTCTAAGAAATGAGTTTATCTTTGGCAAATTGGTTGCTTGGATTTCTTACTTTTTAGTTTCCAAGAATAATTTTACTTAATTATTCCCAGCTACACTCATGGGCAAAATAACTATGCAGCAGTTCCCTCATTTCATATCTAGCTGCCCTAATTCTGCCCATAGTAGGGACAGGTCTGACCCCGCCAGCAGGTGCCAGCAGGTAGCTTTGTTTGCTTACAAGTGTGACTGACCTAGACCCTATTTCCACCTAAGCCATGCTTTCTTCTATAGCCAGGAATGCAGGTGCTAGTCTATGAGTCTAGAGGCAATGAAGCAGGGCAGCTGTTAAAACCCAGCTTTGGCCAGAAGACAATGTGGGCACTGTCCTTGTCCTTTGAAGTCCTTGATCCAACAACTTTGTGTGTATGATATGTATGAGTGCCTGCCCTGTGCCAGGCGGTACTGCAGTGAATAAAACACACAGCCCTGCCCACATGGAACTTTCCATGCCCTCATTCCAGCAGTTCCTGAGATAAATAGCAAAGAGGTCCCGTGCTCCAGCCCCATGCTGCTCCTGGGAGCAGGGGTGAAGAGGCAGGAGATGGTGTCATCAGATATTTCAAAGAAACTTATGGCCCATATACATGTGTATATATATATATATATATATATACTAAGAAAAACAGGACAGAACTGCTCTGTTGTTTTAACATACTGAATACATCATGTTACCAGGTATTGAGCACTGATCGTATACCATCACTGTGCAGAGCACATCCATCATTACCTCAGTCTCATGGCCCCATTAACAGCTATTATTTTAAACCCTGTTTTAAGCATGAGGCTCAGAAAATGTTGAGCAAATGGCCCAAGGCCATAGAGCTAGAAAGTAGCAGACTTGGGAATGCAAACCTGAGTTAGCTTGGACCCCAAAGCTCATGTTTCTGACACAATGATGTCCTGCCCTGGAGTCGGGACATTTGGTGCCACCTTATTTCTCCTTTTCTGCTTGAAGTCCACCCTAGATGATTATTTTTAATTTCACTCCACTGAGCTCCATATGCTGAGGTGACCACCAAGATAGCCTTGGGCCAGGAAGCCCTAAAGATGACCCTCTTAGGGTTTCCCCTGGGAGCCCGAATGGATCGCGATGCTCCCCAAGCCTTGGAAAGGGACGTGGTGAGCTTGGCAGGAGAAGAGAGGAAGACAGTAGCTGGAGGGACACTCTGTGGCGGGCAGTTTTGTGAAGATTGTTTACAAAATTGCACTGACGCAAGTCTGAACCGGGTAGGTAACAATCAGAGACAAAAATGCATTTCTTTTCTGCCTTAGGGGAAGCCGGAGTATCTGGGTGCCACCGTGGCTGCTCCTGTCATGAAGCTAGCTGACCAGGACTATGAGCCACCCAAGCTGTGCTATCACCCCATCTTTTGTGGGAACCTCTCTGGAGGGGACCTCCTTGCCGTGTTTGAGCTGCTGCAGGTAAGTGAAGCGGAGGCAACATCTACATGAGGTATCTGTCTGGCCTTCCTGGCCAGAGAAGCGGCCGGGAGCGCTGAGCGAAGGGCCTGGTGCCTCCCTGCCGCCCTGAGTCTGGAGGTGTTTCCTTCTGGGGATCTGGGAGGCGCCCCTAGGAACTCAGGTGACACCGGCTGCTCCCAGAGCCCTGTGCTGCCCGTCAGAGTCCCCGGATGAAAGGTCCTTGAGGGTTTGGCCGACAATGCTTGAGCAGAGCCTGTGCAAGTCCTTGAGCTCTGTGCAGACCATGAGAGGACAGGGCAGAGGACGCAGCCGACAGGGCAGTCCCTACATGTTGGGTGTTACGTCTGTGGCTCACATACATTTCACCACATGGAACCTCCCTTAATCCTGGTGAATTAGGATGATTCCCATTTTACAGAGCAAAGTGAGGGTAAATGTAACTGACTGACACTGACCTCCTCATGCAGCTACTTGAGTGTTGAGCTGAGAGCCAGCTCAGACCTTTAAGGCCCTTTCTCCTTACGCTGTGTCACACAGCTTCCCAAAGACAAAGAGCTCTGACCCTGCCCCACTTGGACATAGGGGGAATTTAGGAATCTGGGTCTCAGGAGACGCTTTCAGAAAGCAAAGACTGGCTATCTGGGCGGGGAAGCTGAGACTCGCGAGTCTGGCTGTCAAGCTGGAAGGGACCCGGAAAAGAAGTGAGCAGGTAGGCCCCTATCAGAGAGGGGCCTCTCCCTGGCCATTCCACTCACTGCCGGCAGGTGGCACTTTACCCTTGGGTCAGACCAATCTTTCTGTAGGAAAGCTGATTTTTCAGATACCCAATTTAAAAGAATTCTCACTTGGTAGAGTAACTTGAAGGCAAGCATTCCTACCAGAGAAGAAGGAAGAGGTCAGGGGCTAGAGTTGGATCTCTTTCCCCACTCCATCCCTCAGCCCGCCCCTGGCAACCACCAGTCTAAGCCCTGTTTTCATGAGTTCCGCCTTGTTAGACTCCACATGAAAGTGAGATCATACTTTTCTCTGTTGGTCTTTCTCTCTTGACTTATCTCTCTTAGCATAATGCCCTCAACGTCCACCCACATTGTTGCAAATGGAGTTTTGGCTTTTTTGCTCCTTCTAACTACTTTTAGAAGAAAGTCTAGTTTCATGCCCATCCATCTATAATACCTCTCTTACATTCCAACTTTCCTTTTTACGAAAAAGCACAGGCTGTAGGCTCAGTTCCTGTAAAAAAGATCGATGTTACCCTACAGGAATATTTCCCAAAGTCTCTTCCTGGAACACCAGTCCCTCCAAATATAGCGAAAAGAAAGTTTAAGAAATGCTTCACATTACATACTCCAATAACATGTTTTGTTTTCACTGGCGCTCTTTTTAAAGTTAATTTCCTCATTTACGGCAAAGGGTACTCCTTATGCTTAGCAGCATGAAGTTTCCTTTTTAAAAACAAAACTCTATCCAGTGAAAATGTTCACTGGGTAATAGCACAGGTGGTGAAAGTGGTAGAGGAACGCTGACTTGGGAAAACTAGATCTAGCACAAGGTTCCCATTTTATATGTCAGAAGTTTAAGGCTCAAGGTTAGCTGAATTGGATGCAGTCATCTATTCTTTTCACTACAGGAAGCTTCCTCAAGTGCCCTGAGCCTGAACGCCATCAGCCATGGGTGCAGGGCAGGCCGACTGATCCCTCCAGGCCCCCTGACTGCTCAGCTCTCTCTTGCTTCCAGGGTCCCACCTATCACCCTCCAGCCCTCCACCCAGAGCATACAGGCGAGGTCCTGCTGCGTCTCCTTCCTGACAGCTGAGTTAATTGAGGAAGCATTGTCAGAGCAAGCAGCCTAAAAGATACAATTCATTAGGGTTTCATTAGGACTTCCTCTCATTTGATTACTTGTTCAAAAAGTAATTTTCGTCATCAGCGTGAATGTCTTAGCATGAGGCTCTCATACATGCTGAGAACTCGGGGTGGGAAAATGCCTTCATTTGTCACCAGCTGCTGTGTTTTTCTCTGTGGATGGTTTACTTCATCCTCTCCATCTCCATTACCAAAACCCTTCCCGGTCTCAGAAGAAGCATTTAAGACCCTGGTTCTGATGCCCCAGACTGGATTCATTGTCTCTGTTTCCTTCCCCTGCCCCAGCTAGCTGCCCGCTGTCTTCCCAGTCCTGGTTTGCAGCTCCACCGTTCTTCAGACTCTCGGCCTACCTAGAAAATTCAGATTCAGCTTTGATTCTTCACTCTGTGCCTATATCCGTAGCCTGTCTCTGGAACGGTTTCCACCTTCCCTTTTCCATAGACTCTATTTCTCATCAGAATCGTTTCATTGGCCCCTTTCCTGGTCTTCTAGCTCCCTATCTTTTTCTTGTTTAGTTCATTCCCCATATTTTTCCAGAACACAAACCAGACCATACCACTGTCCTCTTGAGAAATCAAGGCCTCCCTAACTTCTTATCTCCAGAAACATTTCCCAAAGTCTATTTTTTGGAACATCAAATACAGTGAAAAGAGAGCTTAAGAAATGCTTCATATTATATCCCTCTTGGGGATTTGAAGTGTCCAACACTATGGTAAAGACTCAGAAGATCCAGGATTTCCCATGTCTTTCACTATGAAACATTTTTGTTTTTGCCAATAGGAAAATGTCAAATTTATGTAGACTGGCACTTAAACTCTCCCAAAATTTGTCTTCAGATAGCTTTGTCAGCTCACATTTCATCACATTACGCTACACTCAGTATAGCCTCTTTATGCCAGACTATTCCGAGTTCCCTGACCTCACGACACAAATGTGCCCCTCTGCTTTTAGTCATGCATGCTGTTATCCCCTTCTGAAATGTCTCCCCGCTCCCACCCAAGCCTCCACACTGCACTTACTTATTTAGGAAAATGATCATCATCAAAAGTCAGAAAAAGAGACTTCACCCTCCAGGAAGATTTCCCCAGTCCCACCCTACAGCACATTGCCTCATTCTCTATTTAATTCAGGGTATGGTAAGGCTACTTGTTTACAGACTTATCTCCATTAATCTGCAAATTTTTGGAAGGCAAGGACTGCTTCACTCATTCATTCACACAATCAGGTAAATATCACTGAATGTCTACCATGTGCCAAGCACATTCTGAAGAATTTATCAGTGAATAAAACAGAAAAAACTCCTTGCCCTCGTGGGACTTAGATTCTAGTGAGAAAACATTCTGTAAATGATAATGTGACAACAGTGTGACAAATGCTTAGAAGAAAAGGGAATGCAGTGTGAGATATGAGTGGACCTGTATGTGTTGGGGGAGGAGGCAGGGTTAACATTTTAGGTACCCAGAGAATCCTCACTGCAAAAGTGTGTTTAAGTTAAGACCTGAAGGGGGAGAAAAGGGGAGGCCATGCAGATACCTGGGCAAGAACATTTGATGCAGAGGGAACAGCAAATGCCAGCCCCTGAAGCCTAAGTAGCCTGGCATGTTCAAGGACCAGCAAGCAGGCCAATGTGACTAGAGTGGAGGGAATGATGGAGACAGGGGAGATGAGATCAAAGGGAAATGGTCACATGGAGCCTTGTAGGGAGTTTGGCCTTTCCTCCATAAAAGATAGGAAGCCAAAGGAGGATTCTGCATAATGTGTGACTTGAAACACTGTGGGTGCTGGACTGAGTATATGCAGAAGGGGCAAGAGGAGAAACAGGGAGGCTGATTGGGAGGTTATTCCAGTGATCCATATTGGTGACCTGGGGACTTGGAAGACTGTAGACTGCAGCTGTGGAAGAGAGAAATCTGGCTATATATCAAAGGTAGAGTCCACAGGATTGGCTCGTGGATTAGAAAGGTGTGAGATTCATTTCCATGTCATGCACAGAATAGCACTTTACAAATAATCAAATCTCAACACAGTATTTTCAAACACATTTATTCACTCATTCATAAAAAATATGTAGAGAAAATCTGAGCCGAGGCTGATATCATTTTCCTTGAGAGAGGATGTAAATTTGCTTCTGCGGTAGTTTGAGGCAGTAGTGATCGTAGACCATCTGAATCCAGTTGAAGGTCAAGATTCATCTGTGCACGGATTAGTCAGTTTCCAGCATCCCCTTCCTCCTGGGGAGTTTCCGATGGGCCAGGAAGTGTGGCAAGTACTCTGCATGCTGTCTCAGCAGTTCTTCACTGCAGCTCATGAATTAGATATCATCATCTTTACAGATAACGAAACTGAGACTCAGAGACATGGCGTAGCTTTCCCAAGTTCAGACAGCTAGTAAGTAAATGGGGCCCAAGAATGGTGCCTACCCAGTGCATTGAATGAGAGGTAGATATACATAAGATGATGGGCTGAGGGAGACAGAGAAAGGAGAACGGCTTCTGAGTGTCAGTGACTTTTCAGATGAGCAGGGCTGGGAAAGAGGGTCATGCATGATCCTGAGACTGGCAGCTGCTTAAACTGACTAATTGAATTTTGCACCTAGCTCTTTTCCTGATCCTGCAGCTGGACTTCCTTTGAGGTTCTGATATTTTGTCCCCACTGGGGTATTAGAGCAATCTGGCTTCTGGACCAACTCACTTGCCCACCCCTGATTTTTCACATTTTGCCTTCATGACAATTCTTTATCTTTATGGACCCATGTGCTGAGTGTATAAGCCAGTTTTATGAGTTTTATAAGCCAGCAGTTGATCCATTTCACTGTGAAAATGTTTAGTTGGGCTGGGAGCAAAGTCACTCAAACCCCACTGTTGTGGAATCCTGCGAGGCCCATGTTGAACTCTTAAGGGCATCTTTCAGGCCTGTGTGGAACAAACCTTCTTCAGGGCATTTCCCAGGCCAACATTTTGGCAGCCCTGGGGTGAGGAAACATATGGTACTTAAAAAAAAAAAACCCATCCAGGGGCACCGTCCTGTGCCACCGTCACAGCTGTTTTATGCTGCTCCCTCTGGAGCTGGAGGAGCGATCCGCTCTTCAGGGAGGTGATGTTTTGCCTCTGAACTCACCTGTCCGCTGCCAGTATGGAACATGCGTTCTCAGCGTTTCCGGGCTTCTTTGTTCAGTCTGGTTCATTCTGCAGCTTCGTTGTCTACAGCCTGTTCGGCATTTGCAGCGTCTGCTGACTTCTTTTTCTGAGCTTTCTTACAATGATCTTAACCATATCTGCTGTTGCCAACTGGAATATGTCTGTGAAAAGGAAATGGTGATATGTTTGCGCTTTGCTGGTTTTGATGAGCAATTAGGCTTTTTCAAGTATATGGAGCTAATGTGTCAGTCAGCCAATAAGCATCCGCCCAGAACCCACTGGATACAGAGCGCTGCTGGAGGGGCTTGGAGAGTGAGATGAAGTAGACAAACACTTCCTCTGGGCAGGTCAGGCCAACAGCCCAGTGAGGGGCACCTCCTGCTCCAAAGCACTGTTTCATAGACTATGAATCCCAAGGGGTTGAGGGTCATCTGGTCCCAGATCTGATGCCCAGAGAGGGAAAGGGACTCATGCAGGGTCACACAGCAGAGTGACTAAGCTTGTACCGTGTTCCAAGGACTGGGTGGGAGAATGGCCACAGTGGCCAGGATAAAATCAGGGACAGCTTCTTGAAAGATGTATGTGATGAGCCAGGTCTTGAAGGCAGTGCAGGGTGGCCCATAGTGCAAAGGACCCTTTCCTTAGTAGACTTTCTAAGCCCTTTGTGTGAGATTTCAATAAAGTACAACAATTACGAAATGATGCCTTTTTATCCTGGATGTTTACCTTCAAAAGACTTCATTTCCTGTTTTTGCTGATTGAGCTGGAGTCCATGTGTGATTACATACGAATCTAGTGTGTAATAGTGCATAATGGGGGAATAGTAAGTCTCCGTTTCAGAATCTGATCAGAGCCCATTGTCCATTCCACGGCTGTAGTTCCAATGTTAGATTGTAAGGATCTATTTACTTGTCTTTTCTTCCCTCCCTCCTATATTGTGAGCTCACTGAAGACTTGTTTACCTATTAACTTCATGGCATATCCTAAGTGCTCATTAAATGCTGGCTACCCTTGTGATTGAGCACATTTATTTGTCAATTAATAATTGTGTACTAAGGTGCATGGTCTTGGTTACCTTTTAAGCTGGACCCATTACTTCTGTTAAAACAATGGCAGCCTTATGGATGAGGTGATTGTGTGGCACCTTGCATCCTCCTTGCCTCTCCCCACCTTCTAACCAGCACTTGCTCCATGTGGTAGGTCCCTGCATCTGGGCTGCAAGGGCTCCCTCCCATTGACCTACCAGATGTCACCCAGATCTACCCAGTTCCTGCCAGCATTCGGCCAGTGCTGAGTACATACCGAGTGGAGGTATGGCTCTGGGAAGGACTGAGTTGCTCTTCGGGGTTAAAAGGCAGTGGAGCATGGCAATCCATGTCTGCCTTGGGTGAGGGGCCTTGTGGGGTGGAAAGGAGACATAGCTGATTGGTCAGAGCCCTCGGGGAGCTACACAGTCCTTTCCTAGGAGAACATACTGTTCTCAGGCCACCAGTCTGGCTTTCCCACCCTAAGCCCGGCAGCGTTCTGGCTCCTCCCTGGGCCTCTGAGTGACAGCTCTGCGGGTCCTCTCCTCAGGTTCTCTTCTGGGGAGTCCGAGAAATGAAGAAGGTGCAGCTCCTGTCTGTGGACCGTCCTCAGGTCATCATCGAGTGTGGGGGGCGAGGAGTCAAGTCCTGTGTGATCCAGAGCTACAAGAACAACCCGAACTTCAGCATCCAGGCAGATGCTTTCGAAGTGGTGCGGGCCTCACTCTCCCACCTGCTCATTCCCTTCATTTCCGCAGGTGGAACCCACCTCTTCACTTACCTGCCTTGGGGAGGTGTTTCAGAGTTTGGGTGCCCACTACCTGCAAAGAAAAATAGTCTAATCTAATGAAAAGCCAGAATTTCCAAATGGGATAAAATAGACTTTTATTACTGTTGTGTTGTTTTTAAAACTTCTGGGTGTAGATCATACAGTAAATAAAAGTGGCCCCCAAAATGTGATTCCCAGTTCATCAGCATCAGCGTTGCCTGGAATTTGTTCAAAATGCAGATTCTCAGGCCCCGCACCAGTACTAGTGAGTCAGGAACTATTTGGGGACTGGGTCCCAGACACCTTGGGTTTAACAAGCTCTAGGGGAGATTCTGGGATACACTGAAGTATGAGAACCACTGGCCTAAAAGATACTGTAAACACTTTTTTTAATGGTTAGATTTTTTAAAAATTGTTTTTTCCTAGCGTGTCAGTAGTTTACATGTGAACTTATGCATCTAAAGTGATATTTTTTGACACCTTTGCTTTTGTTTATTTCAGTATTTCAATATACATTTTTGTGCTCTGATTTGGAATTAACCCAGGAAAAAAAAACTGTTTTGTCCAACCCAGTTATCTGCAATGGACACATATTTGAAAGTAGCAAAGACTAGAATTAAAGCTGTACACGGTGTTTGCAGACCTTTCCCACTGGGCTTGGTTGAGCTTCTGGAGCCACCAGGAGAAGCAAGTGGCCAGGGTGTTGACCCCTCACCCTCAGCCCCATTTTAAATGTGTCTACTTTCATCTGTCTTATATCTTGGGTCTGGATCAACATTCATTTGAGATAAAGAGTTCTGCTGGTAAATAATGATCAAGTAAGAGGATTAATGACTATTGCCATTAAGAATTTGGAAGTATGTGATTTTTGCAGTTTACACCTGGGATGAATTTTTGGTGCCATCCCTCATAGTTTGGGTAATGACTCCCTCTCTTGGGAAGGCAGTGATCTAGACTTCCGGCGAGCTTCAGGGGTGACCTGGATGGGTAGAATGACAAGGCGGGGAGGAGGGTGCCTGGCTTGCTTTGGTCCTGCTGCTAGGTAGATCTGCAGGGTGCCAGCAGCCAGGGGCAGCCCAGGCAATGCCCCCTCTTGTCCCCTGCCTCTCTCCCCATAGGAGCTGCCTGAGAATGAGCTTCTGCACCCGCCCCTGAGCATCTGCGTGGTGGACTGGAGAGCTTTCGGGAGGAGCACCCTGGTGGGCACCTACAACATCAACTGCTTGAAGCAGTTTTTGTGTAAATCCAGGGAGCCCCTTGCCCTCGCTTCACAGGTGGATGGAACCCAAGTCAGGCAAGGTAGGAAGCTGCTTCTAGATCCTGGAGCTGCAGACTATGAAGTCATGGGGTCTGCGGTGCCAGCTCTGGGACCCCGCACAAAGATGATGCCCACCCGTCAAGTGGATCTTCGGAAAGTTTGCCTCCGCAGTCCTTTCTACCTCTTTAGCTACCAAATTCTGACTTTAAGACTGAAGCCTCTATGAAGCTTTTCTTGAATATGACCCAGCTCCCTCCTGCCCCAATTCCCTGACATTTTTCTTTGCTTGATGTGACTTTAATTTGTTCTGTTTTGGACCTCAGGTGCACAGAGTATAGATAATTGGGCTTCTCAGTTCCTGTTATAGATCATCACTGGTCTGCTGGAGGCTTCTGTCTCATTTTACCCAGTGCCTCGGATGCCTTATTTCCCATCCTCCCTCACAGGCCCCTCCCCACTGTAGGCCCCACACTGCTGAGTCTTGTAAAATTTAAATCCATGTAATTGACATATAGGATATGATGCTATAATCGTCATTTGATTTCCTACTCTTTCACTCAAAGCTGTGTTTTAAATCAACCCATGTTGCTGGGTGTGCATGAGCTTGTTATTACTACCTGCTGCATCCGCCCCATTCACTTTGCCCTTCCATTCCCCTTGTGTTGGACTGCTAGGATGACACCAACCCCCCACCTCCAATAACAATGCTATGATGAGTGTCCCTGTGGGTGTTCCCAAGGGAGGATCCTGGTTGGGATTTTCTTTTGAACATACAGCCCAGGGGTGAGATTAGTACATCGCAAGGAATGTGCACATGTAATTTCACTAAGTACCACCAGGGGGCACTACGTTTTACCCCAGTCCACCAGTCTACACTCCTACCATTACTGCCTCTCTAGTACCATTTTCTTCACCCTGTTCTTATCTAACTTAGGAGTTTTTGTTTTTGTTTGGTTTTTGCCATTCTGCTCGATATAAAGTAATTTCTCTTTTTTTTTTAGCTTGGATTTCTCTGGTTAGTACTAAATTTTGCACATCATACGCTTGTTGCCATTTTGATTTCCCTTCTGTGCTTTGCCTGCTCATATCCTTTGCCCATGTTTTACATATTTCCTTTAATTTTCTTTTTTGTATATTCTAGATGTTAATATCCTGTAGATTATAGATATTTGTCACATCTTCTCTTACTCTGGTAACTGCTAACCTTCCTGTGGTCCCAATCTTTGAGCAGAAATTCTTAATTTTGATGTAATCTTAAACTTCATAAATCTTAAAGTTTAATCTGAATCTTAAACTTTATGGTTTATGCCTTTAGATTCTTGCTTAGGAAACCCTATCTTACTCCTTGGTCACAAAGATCTAATTTTAGATTTTCTTCTATTGGTGGTATGTTTTAACTTTCACATTTAGATCTTTAATTTATCTGTGTTTGTATATGGCTTAGGGTGGGGATCTAGAGACATCTTTCTCTATTTAGTACATCATTTCCCACCAAAGAGTTTACTAACTTTCCCCATTAATTTGTGCTATCTTTTTCATAAATCAGGTAGCCACATATCCCTAGTCTATTTCCAAGCTTTGCATTCTATCCCATTGATCTATCTCTGTGCCCAGCATAGAAAAGATGCCTGTTAAGTGTTTGTTGAATTGAATTTTCTGTTGAAAAATCACCAACTAGGGGAGGGAAAGTCTGGAGGCCATGGCAGCATGGAGGCTACCCAATGGGCAATGTTCCTAAGTACTGAATTCCTCAGCACAAAATAGGCAGAAGAGGATTCTTGGCAGGAAAGGACAGTCTTACAACCTTCTTATTGGATGAGCAGTCCAGCTTAGATCTCATAAAGTCTAGGGACATACTCCTGCTCCCTGACAAGCACATGTACTCACGTGCCCCGAGTTCTGCCTACTCTTGGGAGTTCCCAGACCTCTGGAGCCCCCAAGGGTTCCCCGAGTTAACACACAGGGAGCAGACAATGCAGAGGACCTGTGACCTAAACCCTGATAGGTAGGGTCCCCATGACCACAGTTATTTAAAATTACTCTCAGGGATCAGAAATAAGGACAACCATTTATTGATTACCTGTTATGCACCAGATGCCTTACATCATGATCTCACTTATCCCCCAGTGGGATAGGTATTTTCACTGTCGTTTTATAAGTAAGGAAAGTCAGGTTCAGAAATGTTAGGAACTTGCCGTATTTGAATCCAGATCTCTCTGATTTCCATTATTGGGTTCCTGAAATGACCCCTCCGGTTTGCAGCCCAGTTTCCTGACCTGAAGCACTTTCATTTCAGATGTTTCAGATTCGCTAATAGCCGCCGAGCCCTCTGAAACCCTCAGTGTCTCCCAGGAGCCCCCAGCAGATCACATCTTTGTGGATGTTGAGCCACCTCCTACAGTGGTACCTGACTCCATCCAGGTTCAGCCAGCCAGCCTGGCTGACATCCCTGACTCATCCCCTATGCTGGAGCCTGACTGCAAACCTGCAGCCCAGGAGCTACCAAAGGATGGGAAAGCTAAGGTCGGAATGTAATCCCTCTTCATGTCTCCAAGGCTCGTTAGTTTGCAGTGGAGGCTCTAGGTACTAGACCTCCCACCCACTAGCTGTGTGACCACGGGCAAGCAATTTCATGTTTCTAAGCATCAGTTTCCTCAGCTGTAAAATGAATATATCAATACCCACTTCACAGCTTTGTTGTAGCATCGGAGAGTCAATGTATGTGAGGTTAAAGGGCCTGTCAAATAGGACAGCAGAAACTCTTCTCAATTGTTGACCTTAGAAAGACAACAGTTTCCTCATCTAGGCCTATTCCGCCAATATTTACAACCTACTTTGTACATGTGGGACAAAAGAGATATACCTTCTGGGTTATAAAGAGAAATGAGACTTCTCATCCCACTAGCTGAGATTCTAGAAAGGGAAATGCACAGGTACACAAAGAACCATAAAACAAGGATGTGATTAATGTCAGTCATAAACTTGAGTGCAAAATATTGGTGTATCAACTGGCTTAAAGAAGAAGGCAGTTATAAGAAAGTCCTACGGGATTGCCTGTCCAGCTAATGGTAAAGTCTGAAATAAAAAGCAGAGTAAGATAGATTGATGGCTATCCTGCCGCAGGCTGTCCCCATTTCATCCATGCTCATCATGACCTGCTATGACGCCTTGCAGGGCTCTCCCCATCCACCACTTTTTTTTTCACCTGCCACTTTGTTAGGATTCTCAGTTTAAGTATGTGTTGCCACCATAAAACTGTGGTCCCCACCAGGTCAAAGATGATTTTTTAAACATCTGTGTATCCCCTGCACTTGATAGAGTGCTGGCACATTGTAGGCACTCAGGAGATGTCTGAGAGAGAAAATGGATGACAAACCCATGAGGACTCAATCATGAGGCAACTGCCTTCCCCCAAAATGCTTCCTTTCTGCCACATATGTGTCGCTGCCTATCCTGTCCCCTCATCATTTACATTGTCGCACACAATCAAATCAGACACGATGCCAATGGGAAATTGTCTCCTTTATGTCACTTAGTCCTCACAACAGTGAAGTGAGAGGTATTGTCGTCAGCAGCTGAGGAGCTGAGAAGCACAAATGTGTGCTAGTTGCTTAGAAGATACACAGTGTCCTGCAGCCTGCCTGAGCCCTCTACAGAGCTCTAAGTGTCCCAAAGTGGGGACTGTGCCTAATTTCCCTTCTACCTGCAATGTCAAAGACTCCACCTCACATCTGCTCAGTAATTGTTTGCTGAATAGATGAATAGAAAATGGATAAACAGATAATTCAACTATCATTTATTGAAGTGATATAACTACTCCATCCACCTCCCAGAGGGCTGCTGTATGTTCTCTTCCTAGGTAAATTGGTCAGCCACCAGCAAACAGATCCAGGAGGCCTAACTGATAATCCATCCCTCCTCCCTTTCCAGGATGTCAGGAAGGCTTCCCGGACATCTACCAAAAGGAGGAAGAGGACCATAGCGGATGAATCTGCTGAAAACGTCATTGACTGGTGGTCCAAGTATTACGCCTCCGTGAAGAAAGCACAGAAGGTAGTGTCGCCCCTGCTGGCATAGTTAAGGGACTTGATAGGCAGGCTCTATACCCTCTGCCACCCCCATCCCACATTGTTCCCTTTTAGATTCCGCTCTATGTAGACCCTACTCAGGTGTGGTTCTGTAAATGCAGGCAGGTTCAAAGCCCAGAAGGACCAGGGATCCGGAATTGCAAAGTCCCCGCCCTTGAGCTGGAGCTGACCTTAGGACACATGCTCTGTTGTAAATGCTGGAAGAACGTTCAGTCCAGCAGAGCACCTGGAGAGTCTGCCCACCAGTCAGACTCAGGAAGGTCTAGCCAGGAGAAATGGGACCTCTGGACAGGGGGCACCCGTGATGGGAGCTTCAGGTGCATGTGGAGATACCCCATCAAAGGGCTCCAGGTCTCCAGCAGGATTCTCAGTCCATATGGGAAACTACCAAAGTAAAGGCAGAGGTCTTGGCCTTAGCAAATGGGCTAATCAGCAGGTTGCCTGAGCAGGACCTCGGGCGCACAGACAAGTAAGCGGTTGAGTTATACAGAACCATGAGGAGTGTGTCTAGAGATTCAGGCAAAAGCTCAGGGGTTGAGTTTGGCATATCTTCTCAATCCCAAGTGAAAAAGGAAAGCAAAATTAGTCATATGTTATCATCATATTTAATTGAATAGAAAATTTCTGGTGTTTTAGTTTGGAAAGACCATAGTTTCTTCATCTAGGACTGTCCATGAATATCGATATACAGTTAAATAAACAAACCAGGTGTTAATCCCTGCCTGTAAATGACCTCCATTTGCTACAATGGACATTACCGCTTCTGGAGCATGCTCAGCCCTTTCCCCTCTGTCAGATAACCTCTCCAGCCCCTGGGGCCCACTGCCAACAGGTAAAGCTCACAGTGCAGCCTGAGGTGATGCTTCAGGGAGGTAGACACACAGTGGGGAGAAAGGTTAGTATTCCAGTGGCTGAGAGGAAGCTTCCGCAGAGGTCAGGAAGCCTGCAGTTTGGGGGCACTCCTCTTGGCTGTGTGGGCGCCTCCTGTCCAGGCCAGGGCATCTCGCTGCACTTTGGTCCCAGGTCTTACCGTGAAGCTTCGCTTGGGGGTTTCATGGGGACCATTTGCCTATGCTTCTAAAATAGATCTCTGAGAATGCAGAGGGCTGAGAGAACTGACTTAGATCTGTTAGCGGTCAGGATTAATGAATGAGGCGTGGCAATGTCAATAATTTTGTCTCCCTCTTCTCCAAGGAAAAGGAGAGCAAGGAGAAAACAGGCAATACAGGTAAGTAGCTGTTCTTGGGACACTGAACATAGAATAAGGCCATTTGAATGAGAAAATTATAAATGGAAGCAACGGGAGGCGTGTTAAAGTCTACTCCCTCACTTCCCAAGTGAGGAAACCGTCTTGGTGAGATGACAACACTTGAGAAAGGTCATGGAGCTGATTTGAGCTGCAGAGATCCCAGAGCCCAGGTCTCCTGCCTCCAGGTCACTGCTGAAATCAACCTATGGCTATTGTCTTAATGTGGAAACAGCAGAATAAAAATAGGGGAAAGCTGGGGGGAGAGGCCAAAACCAACACAATAAACTTTAATAGAGACGACCTGGATTTTGATTCCAAAACTCAGTTTATGAGGTCTAGAAAGATATAGTTTGGCAGAAGTTGAAATGAAAGAGGCCTGGGATTAGAAATGACCACAAACTTGATTCCAGCCAACAGTTAGCTTGAAAACCACAGTAACAGCAAGCGTCCAGTGCTGCTTCGGGTGACAGGGATAGAAGTGGGAGAGCCAGAACCAGGCTCAGCTCCGCAGAACACTGCTGATGAGCATATTTCACGCTAAGGCCGACCTCATGGCATAAGGAATACCATCTTCATTTTGTAGCTGATGAAACAGAGGCACAAAGAGGCTGAGTAACTTAGCCGAGTTTACCCAGCTAGAAAACAGCAGAGCTGGAAGGCTGCCTCAAGCGGTTTTTACCTAGAGCCTGCTCCTAAAAATCACTGCATGATCTCCCTTACTACATTCGTGACTTTGTCCAAGACCCTCAACCTACCTGAGCCTCAGGTTGCCGGACTAGATGAAGCTCAAGCCCTTAAGCAGCTCTGAGAAGGGATGTAATTAAAGTTTGGAGTCAGTCCATCATGGGTCTGCTCTTGGCTACTTGGATGAGTGGGCAAATTACTTAACCTCTCTGTGCCAGTTTAATGAGCTCCCGTGTGCACCCGAACAGGCCAGCACGTGGCCTGGCCACAGGGCATCTGCTGGTACCATCGCTATGTGAGGAGCATCTCCTCCTGTCCTGTAGTGCGCACACTGCAAGGCTGTTTGTAGCAATTCTCCAGCAAATTTTTAAAAGGGAGTGTTACTATTTATTTTTAGAAAGAAGGGGCATGACACATGCCAGAGGGAAGGGAAAGAGGAAGCTTGACTTGTTTCTTCTCATCTCAACAGATTTGAGAAACCTAACAGTTTCCACTAAATATCCACAGAGGCAAAACCAGAGGAGGTGGTGGTGAATATAGAAGCCGGCCCAAAGAAGAAGAAGGACAAAATAGTCAAGAAGAAACCCAAAGATGAAATCCCCAACCTGGCTGTCTTGCAGGTGTGAGGACACAGTGGACACAGCCGTGGCAGGCATGAATAGGGTGGGAAGCTTCAGAAGACGGGTTCTGTTAGTGCTTCAAAGTCATGCAGTGCCTTTGTCTGTACTAACTTACTTTGTCTTCGTTAAGATGCAGAGAAATAAACTTTAACAAGCACACAAGCCAATATAATGAGCTTGCAAATTTTCCATTTTCTACATCCTCACAGTGAGAAGGGGCTTACTTACATAGATTAGCCTGGATCCGGCCTATGGTGTATGAGTTCTCCTCGGCTCACCTCCTGGAACTTGATACCACCGTGCACATGTGTTCACACTCAAAACAGCAGGAGTTTTAACTCTAAAGTCATCTCTGTCAGTCCAATCCTACCATTAGCCAGAGGCTATTGCTGGAGGCATATTTATGGACATGCAAATTGGGAGTCTGAAAATTATGTATCTAGAAAATAAATTTAGATAAGTAATTTTGATGGGAAATTTGATTTAATTATATTACCTAACCTAAAGCTCAATTCAATTCTGCTTTTCTAAAGTACAGATATAATTTCCTGTTTGGAAAATTCATGTTTATATGTATTATAATAAAAACAAATATTCTGCCACCTTATCTGTGTTAAGAATTAGATGCTTAAAGGGTATTTATTGATTTGAATGTCCTCAAAATATTCAAGTCTATATCTGATAACCAATGACATCAATTAGCTTAAAACGGTTTGTCATATTTATACTTACATGTTTTAGAAATTTTGGTTTAGCTGTACTTCTTAGAATTTCAAAGCTTAAAAGCTTTTACAAATTTCAGAGTGGTAGGTAGTTCTAGGAATGCTGAGTCAATCATATTGCTTATTTTGCTAAAGATTAATTAATAGTGGCCTCTGACATTTTACCAAGGGGCATATATCAAGGCTGGTTTGGGAGAATCTTGGCATTTCTCATCAAATCAATCCTGGATCTTCCTTCCTCTGAGCACACTCTTCTCCTCCTCTCCCTTCTCCTGAAAGATCTATGATGGTGATCTTGAGAGTGAATTCGATAATTTTGAAGACTGGGTGAAAACATTTGAGCTCTTCAGAGGCAAGTCTACAGAAGATGACCATGGCCTTGATGGAGACAGAGTCATTGGAAAGTTTAAGGCAGGTTCAAAATAACCCTTTTTGGCTCTACTATTCATAAATGTCAGATAAGACTCAATTCTGTCAGTTGGACTGTGGTGTGGGATGTGTATAAGGAAAATCCTTAATCTGTACCCAAGACCCTCTCTAGAACCCCACAAAACATAATTCCAGTCTTTTGAGATACAATTGACCCTTGAACAACAACAGGGTTAGGGGGACCAACCCTTGCGCAGTCAAAAATTCACATATGACTCTTGACTCCCCAGAAACTTAACTACTGATAGCCTACTGTTGACCAGAGACCTTACCAATACCATAAATAGTCGACTAATACATACTTTGTATGTTGTATGTATTACATACTGTATTCTTACAATAAAGTAAGCTAGAGAAAATTAAAAAAAAATTTTTTTTTCAAATTGTCACAAATCTCCAAAAAAAAATTCCAATGTATTTATTGAAAGAAATCTCTGTTATAAGTGGACCCACACAATCCAAACCCATGTTGTTCAAGGGTCAACTGTTTTTGGCTTGTGGCCAGTGAAGGGGGTTGGGACTCAGTCTGGTGGAATATAAGGAGACAGTTGTTACCTAAAAGGATTACTGACTTTTACATTGCTGTCCCCACCCCTGACCTACCAAATGTGTAATTTATGCAGACTACCAGTTGGATGGTTAAACTAATCAAATAACACAAGCTCTTCATCTGGCAGACTTACAGTGTCAGCATCACAAAGCAATAGCTGCCTTACTATGAACCTGTGCATGCTGGGCCAATCACATGCAGTGTGGCATGTTCGAAATAGTGTGGGTATTGCCGTTTGCCAATCTGGATTTAAGTCCTAGTTATAATACTAACTACCTTCATGACTGTGCACTTGGCCTCTCTGAGCCTTGGTTGTAGCATATGAAAATAGGAATACTGCAGTCAGGATTGAATGAGATAATGGGAGAAAGCACTAGCTTGGCACCCCCACATAAAAGGCGCTCAGGATCCCATCTGATGCTCATATTCATGTTCGTCATGCAGCAGCCCCGTGAAGAGGGTGCTTCTGTATGAGCACTGCTTCACTGATGTATCATGAAAAAGCTCAGAGGCAAGCAGGTCATGTGAACCGCCTAAGGACACCCAGAGGGCAAGGGTGGCCCCATCCCAGGCCCCGCAGGTCCACTGGGCTCATTCTCCCAGCACTCCGCCCTCTGTGTTTTTTGATGGGGCATGTGAGCATCTTGTTTTAATGAGTCACATTTTGTGGTTCCAGGGCTCCTTCTGCATCTACAAAAGCCTCAGGGATTCCAGCACTGAGGACAGTGGGCAGCTGAGAATCCAGCAAGGCATTCCACCCAGCTGCCCTGTCAAAGTCCTGATCAGAGTGTACATTGTTGCGGTGAGCCATCCCTGTGTACTCTGAGGGGTGTCTTAATCTGCCCAGGCCACCATATCAAAATACCACAGACTGGGTAACTTAAACAATAGATGTTTATTTTCTCGCCGTTCTGGAAGCTGGAAGTCCATGATCAGGGTGCCATCAGGGTTGGGTTCTGGTAAGGCTTCTCTTCCTGGCTTGTAGATGGTCACCTTCATGGTGTGACCTCACATGGCCTTTTCTGTGTGTGTGCGCGCACACACACACACACACACACACGGACGTCCCTTCCTCTTATAAAGCCACCAGTCCCATCGGATTCGGGACCACCCTCACGACCTCATTTAACCTTAATTAGCTCCCTAAAGGCCCCATCTCCAAATACAGTCACAGTGGTGGGTAGGGCTTCCACATATGAATTTTGAGCAGACACAGGTCAGTCCATATCAAGGGGTGTGACGTTTGGTCAGCAACATAGGTATTTGCTGGCTTTTCACTGGGAAAATACTTCCCAGCACGCAGGACTGCTCTGTGTAGCTTTATTTGCTCCTTGTGGTTGCCCAGTAGCTGGGAAAGAAACCAAACAGGACTGAGGCAGGAAGACTACAGGCAGGGCGGACAGCAGAGCCAGGGTCGGGCAGAGCAGCTGCCGCCGTGAAATCCTCCCCTCCCCCCGGTTATGCCTCTGCACTGTTGCAGCCAGAAATTTCATTTTTGAATGTACTTCCAAGAAAAACATTGTTCCTGCCCTAGACTTCCTGCTTTCTGAAAATGAGAGCATTAAACGTTAATAATGAAATTTGGGGGCTTGATTGCCAGGAACCTTGGGGCCAGTTTTGATGCTTGACCAAAGCATCTGCTGAACCTTTATGGTTCATGTATTTATTTTCATCTCCTGACCTTGGAGTTGTTTTCATAATCCTCTTGATTGCAGGAGTCCTATTTTATATTATGTGTTTGCTTAAATTACCTACATCCTTTTTTAGAAACATAACTGAAACTAAAACAAAGATGCGCCATTCTTTACAGCTAAGGAGAACCAGATGATCCTTTCCATCACGCAGTTCTCCTGTTTCCTTCATCATCTTCAGCAGCAGCATTTCCACCGCCATGCCCACCATGTGCCAGGCGTGTTCTAATCACTAGGTGCTGTGATAACACATTTCTGCCCTCAAAGAGGTCACAATCTAGTTGGAAAAGTTAGAAGTACTTATAAAGAATCACTGGCATGCTGGGTGGTCTACATTTAACACCCACCTACAGGATAGCTTAGACTAATCTTTTCAAAATGTTCAGGAGGTCACTCGTGTCTTGGGGGAGATCATTAACATGCATTTCTTAGGAAACAGATCATGTGTTCAAATAAACTGGGGAAATGGTGTATGTAATCATTTTTTCCCTTTACCAACCCCTGAGATTCACAAACCTCATTAGCACATTTAAGGTTCTGAGAATTCCAGAAGCAAAGAAATCTATTTAACGGTTGAATCTTTAACAGCGTTTTCTAAACTTATTGCCCCATACTTTTTCCCCCTACAGAAAACCCTGCAAAACTACAGTTTGAGGATCCCAGAATTAGAGGGCATGAACAGTAGAAAGGAGAGGGAGAAACTTTTTGGGCGGCCAAGATCAGAGAAGGTTTATCATTTATCCATTCATTCAGCAGATACCTACAGCACACCTTTTCTGTGTCCAGTACCTCCTAGAAGAAGGCCAAGGACGCAGATCAGTTTCCTGCCCAGGAAGCAGCAGAGAGGAGGGAGGGTTTAGTTGCAACCTGAGGACAGACAAGGCTTGAACAAAGGAAGAGTCCAGGAGTGGTGGCTCTGGGTGGCAGAGAGCAGGATAAATTCTCTGCAATCATGGACCACCAGTGCTTTTCCCTGACTTTTCAAGTGATAATGATTGTGTGGTTTGCTCTCCCCCACTAAAATTTAATCAATTGACTGAATAATAAGTTAAATTAAAAATCTTTCAATTTAATAAAATGCCAAAAAGTTAAAAATAATACTACTTTAAAGTTGCATAGAGAAATCAAATCTCCCCACCTCTGCAATTCCATCCCCAGAAATAATTTACTTTTCTTATGCATATGCCAACATGTTTGTATCTATTTACACTTGTCTACAGCTACATCCCGTGTTTATTTAATGGAGTCCTGCTTCATGCATAACACATTGATCTTCTATTTTCTTTTCTTCATATAACTTTTTTCCACATCAGTCCATATAGGTCCTCCTCATTCTTTTTAGTAGCCACCTAGTGTTTCCTTGAATTCATGTAGTATCCATTTATTCATTCATTCCACAAATTTTAAGAAGACCCTATTCCAGATCCAGGAGACAGTGTAATGGACAAGACAGCCAGTACCCTTGCTCTTGCAGAGGTTACATCCTTGTTGGGGATGGTATGGCATTAAGAAGACATAAAAATAAATAAAGGAACAAATAAATAGGTGAACATTAAAGATAACAGCTATGTAGAGAATTAAATTTTGGTGATAGGACCAGAAATGGGGAAGGGACTCTTTTGGATTGAGTTTCTCCTAAGTAACTGACATCTGGATTGTTGACAAATTTGGCTATTAAACGATACTGTAATGAACATCTTTGAAAATATTGCTTTGTGTGCTTATACCATTCTATCTGTAGGATAGAGTTCTCAAAATGGGATTGTTTATGACTCAGTTCTTATCTCTGCAGCATTTCTCCATCTTTTCAGTACCCTCCCTCACTGGCCCCTTACCCTGGCCTTCCTTTAGAAAGTGTTTGCTTGTGGTGGTTTAAGGCCCAGCTTGTCTGGCGTCAGACCTCATTCAGAAACAGATCATGACTCATCTGGCCACTGCTAAATGCAAGACTGATGGAGTCATGGATTCAGAGCCCATTAGTTCTGGGATGAGCCTTCAGATCCATCCCATGATTTTGTAGACAGATCTCAGAGAGATGACATGACTTGCCTGAGATCGCACGACAACTTAGGAATAGAACTAGAACTCAAATTCATGCCTGCTGGTTCCTGGTCCGGCATATTCCTCATAACTCTCTGGCAAGGGCTGCTTTCCACTGGGAGACAACTCCAGAGAAAATTGAACTTGGGCAAAGCTGATGACTTTTCTTTAACAGCAAAATGGAGAGACTAAAGTAATGTTTTTTAACCTTGGCTGCCCTGGAATCATCTAGTGTGCTTCTAAAAATTGCAAAGCTCAAGGCCAATTAAATCAGAATATCTGGGTATGGAACTCAGGCATCAGTACTTTTAAAAACTCCCAGGGGATCTCAGAGTGCAACCACTGGACACAAGGCATTTCCTTTCTCCTCCCCAGGCATTTAACCTCAGCCCAGCTGATCCGGATGGCAAAGCGGATCCCTACATCATGGTCAAGCTTGGCCAAACAGAAATCAAAGACCGGGACAGATACATCCCCAAACAACTGAACCCAGTGTTTGGAAGGTCAGTGGTCATCCGGGTCACATCGCACTGTCCTCTGCATTTGCTCCTGTTGTGTTTCTGTGGGGAGCCCGTGCGTATGCATGTGTGTGTTTGAGTCATGGTGGCAGGGAGTTAAGCTGTCTTCTGCCTGTGATCACAGCTAACCAAACATAACCTTCCGGGCCAGATGCTTTCCTTGGGCCCTTCAGGAGTGGGTGGTGCACAGTGACCTTCATGCTCATGGTTTTCCAATAATGGTTTTCCTAAATCTTAAATTTGGGAGTCATCTTGAATGCCTCCTGCCTTTGGATACGGACTTCCTTTTAAAGATAAGGCAGCCAACGCCCAGAGAGAGGTTTAGAAATGTACTTAAGTTCACACAGCTCATGAGTGGAGAAGGGCCACATCTTTGGTCTTTTATCTCCCATCAAAGGGGTTTTCCCATCATACCATTTTGCAGCACATTTGAGGTGACTTCTGAAGTAAAAAAGTTGAACCATATCCCCCACTTGTGTTTTGTGTTCCTGCAAAGTGTGTTCAAACACATTGCATTTGTGTGTGTTCAGTGAATGAGGCATTCTCCAGTCCACATCAACCCTGCCACTCCCACTGGTCTCCTAAGAGGGTGTGTCACACATTCGTGTTCCCTGCTTGGTTTGTGCACCTAATGGCTGTTAAATTTAAAGCCAAGCAGATGTGGGTTTCATTCTGCCATGTAAGGCCGTGTAACTTTATGCAGGTGGCTTGACCTCTCTGATCCTAGTTTTCCTCATGTAAAGCAACAATAATGACACTTAACTCTCAGACACCTTTAGAAATTGAATGTACAGCACCAAGCACATTGTCTACATTAGCACACAGTAGATGCCAAACACACATCAGCTTCCTTCCACTCCTCCTTGATAATCATTTTAGCAGTGGGTACATCTTAAGTGTATGTAATTCTTATTTTTTGTGTAACAAGGAACATGGGATGAAATCTCCATCAGTCTCACTTAAATTCATTGACACATTTGGGATCACTTTGGATCTGACATTTCATCAGCACCGGCCTCTTATTCTGTAGTGCTCTGAGGAAATGAGGCAATAAATGATCTTGCTTATTCAAATGAAAGAGAATGACTAAAATGACGGTGCCAGAGAAACTTACCCTTGCTTCCCTGATCCAGAGATGACCTCTATCATCAGCTGCCATTCATGTAACCAGCACTTCGTCTTGCCAAGTGCTTTGCTGTCCCTTTTTATCAGCTACTTCCACCAGGGTGCCGTGAATCAGACTGCTTTTATTACCCTCATTTACAGCTGTGGTAAACAAAAGAAGAGGGTGATGGAATATTCCCCACTGGCATTGCAGAGCCTCTTCCAAACCCTCTGCGTGTGGTTGCTTTGTACTTAACTGCTCCTCAGGGACAGAAGTTGTCGGCCCAATCGTGCAGTGTTCCAGCAAGGACAGTGGAGGGCTCTTGTGCCTGACCTGGGGTCCCGGGAGTCCCTCTTGGCAACCTCACCCTCTGAGCATGGGACAGGCTCCACCCCCCGATGCCAGGGCATCTTACATGCTTTAGTTTCCTTTGTAGCCTTTGACATGAATTGATATGCTATGTGCCCATTGGCTGTCTCCCATCTCCCCACAAGGATGTAAGCTCCATTTGGGCAGGATTTGGTCTAGTTCATTCAATGCTGTGTCCCCAGAACCTAGGACAGGTCATGGCACAGAGCAGATGCTCAGTAAGTGTGAATAGAATGATGGACAAACCTTCAGATGGATGGGACCCTGTCACTCCTCGTCATCCTGAGGTGGAACATGTCTGCAGTCCCGATTTTCTTAATAACTACAGTGCCTGTCAGATAGTGGATGTATAATAAATGCCAAGTGAACAAATGAATAAATAAGAGAATGGGTGAATGAACAAAGAAGCAATGGGACATCTTTTCTCTGAAGCTTAGAGGTGCTGAATGTTTCCACAAGGCCTAGTTTTTACCCATTTCTGGATACATTCTCTTTTCTCAAACCACCATTGTATCTAGAGAGAGTATTTCATTGACATACAAGTTGGCATAGGCCCTAGTTTTCCCCTATGTGACGGAGAGTCCAACCATGGTGAGCTATTTTTGGTAGTTTTATAAGTGACAGTCCAGTGAAAATTCAGCCGAGGTTAGTCTGTGTGCACACGGCTTGGGGAGATGGACCAGAGCAGCTAAGTCCTCTGTCATGGTTGCCAGGGGGTCAGGCACTCAGTAAGTCCATCCTCAGTGGCAGCAGCTGTGGTGATGGCCAGGCCCAGGGACAGGTGGCTAGATTCCTTTTGAGATGCCTCCAGAATATCAATTATAGTTTGGGATCTAAATCTCGGAGCCCCAGGGAAGCAATGCCGTATGCCTCCAAACAGAAGACACAGGATTTCTTCCCTTGCACGGCCATACCCTGAGCGGCTAGAGCTGCCTCGTTTGGGTCCAGTTGCTGGAGTTGTCGAGAATTTCTGCTGCTCTCTCTCTGGGGAGGGTTCATAGGCCCTGGGCTGTGTTGTGATGGCTGTCCTAGCCACACTGGAGAGGAGTGAGAGTCAGGGTAAGTGGATCTGACCACGGGGGCAGCAGCCAGACGGGACATGCAGGGAAACAATGGCCTTCTGTTCTCCCTTCCTCCTCTCCTCTCAGTCCCTTGCTCACAGACCAGCCCACCCCACCCTGTCCCAGGGCAGCCTGAGTTGGGAACAGCTGGAGAAACACTGATGGGCACTGACTTTGTTTTCAAGAAGGAATTTCCCTAAATGAACTGTAATGTGACCCTTCTCCAATGCTCAGGAGCACGGATAACACATTGCCGCAGGAAATCCAACAGCCTCCTTGCAGCGCCTTGCATGGCTGCAGCATCATGGACAGAGCTGAGAACTGGGAGTTGGGAGACTGGCATTTCCCCCAGTTTTGGCCTGATTCATGATCCTTGGCAAGTCACTGTGTTCTCCAGATTTTAATTTCCTTATCTATAAAATGAAGAGATTGGATATGGCGATTGCCTGAGATCCCTTACAATTCAAGGGAACATTTAAGTGTTTCCTCTGTGCAAAGTGAAGTCATCAACAAAGCAGAGGTGCACATGGCAGGTGTCTGTTCAGGGGTTTGGGGTCTTGTGGAGGCAGCATACCTGTTCTACAATTCTGTTCTTTAAGATTTCTCATCTTCAATAGGGTTTTCACTGAAAACAAACTCTGCTGGTATTCCCTGATGAAGCAACAATGGAAGGGAAAGGGAATACTAGTTTATTGGGCACAGCTGAAAACCGGGAAGGTTCATGTGTGTTTTTATGTAAACAATATCACATTCAACTGCACTCCTAACGAGGCTGAAGGGGATGAAGTGACTTCCCCAAAGTTTTACAACCAAGAAGTTGCAGGTGCAAAACTAAAATTGGAAATCAGTCCTGTTTGAGAGTGACCTGAGGCTTTCCATCTCCATCTCGCTGTCATCCCAGTTGAAGACTGCGACATAGTCCATAAAAAGGGAGATTACTGGCTGGAAAAAAATGACAAAGGAACTAGAAATTGATTGTATCTCAATGAAACATTAGGCCAAATAAATATCTACTACGTATTAACTGAGTTGCTGAGTATTTAATGAGTTCATATGGACAGTGGACTACTGGGAAAAAAGTTCCCTGTGTTGTCAAATGCCACTGACTCCTAATGCCTCTATTTGGACTACAGGTCATTCGAGATCCAGGCCATGTTCCCAAAGGAATCCCTGCTTTCCATCCTGATCTATGACCATGACATGATCGGAACGGACGACCTCATTGGAGAGACCAAGATTGACCTGGAGAATCGCTTCTACAGCAAACACCGAGCCATCTGTGGCTTGCAGAGCCAGTATGAGATGTGAGTTCTTTCTCCCATGATGACACCACTGGTGTTCTGAGACTGTGGCCTCAGACCGCCCGTGCTCTGGGAAGGCCAGCCAAGGCTCAGCTTTAGTATCTCAAAATGATTCCAGATTGGCAGGGCTGGCTTGGAGAACCTGCTCACTGCACTTGAAGATGGCTGGGTTTGGAGCAGCAAATTCCCTCAAGACCTATTGAGGTGTTATCCCTACCTTACAAATGAGGGAGGAGTAGACCCCACTCTCACTCTTTACAAAGATTTTGAATTCTGCTTAATTTTTAAATGTCGACTACCAGCTTTATCTTTTTAAAAGTATGCTTTATCAGATATCTTAAGAAAGAATAAAAATAATTCAAA
The DNA here is from genome assembly GCA_032199065.1 of Smutsia gigantea. NCBI lineage: Eukaryota > Metazoa > Chordata > Mammalia > Pholidota > Manidae > Smutsia > Smutsia gigantea. The sequence goes on from JAVSCE010009199.1 coordinate 93,997, forward strand.
TTTCAGCCAGGAGAACACTAAAAACATGCATTAGATTTCCATGGTATAATTTTAGAAATATTTTTCCTGAATACAAAATGATATACATTCATTTCAGAAAACCAGGGAAATACACTAAGTACATAATGCTCAAATTATTATGCTCAGAGATAACATGTAACAAATTTATGTATTTCCTTTTAGTATTTTTCCTGCTACTTTCCCCTAAGGTGGGCCTCATTCTACCCGTGCAATTTTGAAAACTGTTTGTTGCCCTTACCTTATATCATAAGCATTCTATAATGTCACTAAACATTTTCTGAAATCATTATTTTAATAGCTCTGTGGTGTTCCATCATACAAGTTTATTATAAAATGAAATAACCAGTTTGTCTTTGTGAACTTTAGAGCATCTATATTTTTCTTTTTTATCCTATTAGAAATATCGTTGCTATGAACACTTGCCTACAAAAGCCATTGCACAGCTTTCTGCTAATTCCCTCGGTAGACATGGACTATTCCATTATACGGAATGCACATTCTAAGGATTGTTGACATGTATGTCTAAATTGCTCTCCAGAGGAGTTGTTTCATTTTTGACTCTCATTAACACAGTCTGCCTGTTTCCTCCATGGCATGACTTTCAGACGAGTCTCTCCTGCTGGCCTATTTCTCTCTGAGCCTGGAAAGCCAGTTCGGTTTTGGGGCTCTAGTGATTGTCTGAGCCACCTGGGGTATTTACATCATTCTCAAGGACCTGAGAGGGTACCATTCAGAGAATGAGTTTAGCTGTTCTCACTCCAAAGTCAGTGAGGAAGCCACAGCAGATGTGATACATTTTCTCTTCAGAAGAATTTTCTGCTGGTGGAACTACCAGGGAGCAGAACAGTTTAGTCAAAGGAGTTGTAACCTTTGTTCACCGAAGATTAAAAATAGACGCAAGCATGTATTTCTGGGGAGGCCTATGTATGTATGTATGGCTCAGGGCCTGGCTGGGATGAACTTTTCAGAATCCATGTATCTCTGGATGTAGGAGATACTGGTACTGTAGCATGTAGGAAAACTGCTTTACGGCCATGTTTTGATTTACTTAAATGCTTAAACAAGTTAACTTCTGATTAATCCTGTGTCCCAATGGGCAGAAAAATCTAAGCTTATCTTGGTCATGGCTCATAGGGGGGTATTCATTGCAAGTTAATCATCTTTAACCTAATAGCTAATTTTTAAGGGAGGAAGGAGTTAGAAAGATTTAGAAACTCACCACCAGGAAAATCACTGATTAGAGAAACAGCAAGTCAAGACTTTTTACCTGTGATGTGAATCTCTAATATGACTTTGATGGAGGTGGAGAGCAGAAGAAAGAAGCAGAGAAATTGGAAGACTGAACCAGGCTTTTCCCTTAGAATAAGTAGCAGGTGGCTAGTCTGCTAGGAACAGAACAAAAACTACACGCAGTGAAATCCACAGAGACAGAAAGCAGACTGATGTTTGCCAAAGGCTGAGGGGAGGTGGGACAAGGAGTAACCACTTAATGGGTGCTCGATGGAAAATTTATGGAACCAGATAAAGGTGGTGATTGCAGAACATTATGAGTGTACTAAATGGTACTGAATTGGTCAACTTAAAAATGGTCAGTTTTATGTGAATTTCATTTAAAAAATTTTTTAAGTCATATTTCTTAAAAAAATCAAAACTACCTGAAAAGGATTCTTATGCCAAGTCATACAAGCATATATATTGAGAGATATTGACCAGAAAAGAGGAAACAAAACAACCAGAAACACTAGCCTCCAATGTATAGGACGGCAAGAAAAATGTGACAGATACCACAGGTCGTACTTAGGTGGCCCTCTTAATGTGTGTCCTCCCAGGGAGAGCTGGGTCTCACTCTTCCTGTCCTTCCTCCCCTTTCCAGAGAAGGATACAATGCCTGGAGGGACACATCCAAACCCACCGAAATCCTCACCAAGCTCTGCAAAGACAACAAGTTGGACGGACCCTATTTTTGCCCCGGGAAAATACAGATAGGGAACCAGGTTTTTTCTGGAAACACAGTCTTCACCGAGCAGGACACCGGTAACTCTCCACAATGTATCCTGCTGACATTACTCTTCTTTTGAAAAGCTTACTTCTGGTGGTATTTGTGACTAGGGACAGTGGTCATTTATTGTAAAAGTAATGCATGGTAGAAAATATAGAAAAGTAAGGGGGATAATGAAAATCACTCATAATCCCCAAATTCAGAGATGAGCATGTGGCATGCTGGTGTATTTCTTACAGTCTTTGTGTGTGTGTGTGTGTAATGTCACATTTTTTTTTCCTTTGTTCTTTGGAACAATCAATGATAGTGTTCCATTCTATGGTTATGTCATTCATTTACGTTGTGTAATTTACAATTGTGTATTTTTATGTAGTGACAATACTCTCATGAACACTCTTGCGCTTATTTACACATTTTTGTTGTTTCTATCGTATAGATCATATAAGTAGGATTATTGTGTTGGAAGGTAGATAATCACCTTAAAATGAATATTATATAAAATAAATAATCAGACACAATTCAAATTATCCCTATTTGGGATATAGTTGTTGTACTAACAACTTTTCAACACCAGGATGTAGATTTTCTATATGAGCATCATGGGACATACTAGGAAGATCCCAGAAAGGGTTTCATCAATTTAGGATGAGGAAAAAAGCCACTTTTACTTCAATGATACAGAATAAATCTTGCACTGTCACCCCAACCCTACTTATCACCCTACTTGATGCTTCAGAATGGCCTCTGGGTGGTGTAGTGTTTCTGATGCATTGAGCCCAATTCAAGACATGCTACAGGATGTTTTGACACTGTTATGCTGATCCCACCGCTTTGATGCCAAAATTTCTTTTTACCTTGTCATTTTGACCTTTAGAACCCCTTGAAAGTTCTTGCATGCTGAATAATTGACATTTAGATAGTGTATTAATGACATAATAATGAATTTCTGTTCAGAAAAATATTTTTTCACAATATAGTCTATTAAGCCAATTCAGTTCCTTGGTCAATAGCCTACATTTCATGATCAAACAACTTTTTCCTACCCAAAATCTGAAATTATGTTCATCAAGATTAGATCTTAGGTGATTAAGCTTTATGACAAAGATCTAGTTCATTGATTATGTGTTTATCCCCATCAACTTCTACTAACGGTAATTATTGCTTTTGGGAGATTCTTTTTGTGGCTTTTTTTTTAAAACTGAATTCAACTTCCCTGTGTCCAATTTAGCCATTCTGAGCTTTGTCGATATTTAATTTTTTCAACACTTTTTGTCCTATTTCACGAGTATTGTTTTTACTAGTAGTTTTTATTGTGTATTACTTTTTTGGTAAAATGAAAGATCAGAGAACCTTTCCTGCTGGCAGGTGTTGGAAGGAGGGCAATCCCAAGCAAAAAGGAGAGAAGACCAGAAGATACGCATAGACATCTACCGCACCCATTTCCTCACCTTGTCTAGGATCTCCCCAGGCCCTCTCTCACACTGTGGCATGAGCAGTTTTATATCTCCAGGAAACCTACCCTCTCTAGTAACTTGAAGCCAAGCTTGTAATCCCTAGATTCTAGAAGAATCTGGTTGAAGGGGTGAATGGACCCCAGACAGTGGCTGCTTCTAGCTTCCTGACTCATTTCACTTCCTACTCTCCAGACCCTCCCCCCACTCTACCCCATACTGTTTCCCATTCTTTGTCCTCTTTTCGTTTGCTGTCTTTTCTCTGTCTGTGCCCTGGTGTATTTAAATGAACCTTTAAGGGAGGGTCTGAAAATGCATCTGACAACCTGTCACTGTTCCCTTACAGGAACTCACATCTGACAAGTCTCTTTATTTTTCTCTCTTCCACGCAGATGAGACGGTGGAGTCCTATGAGCACTTGGCTCTCAAGGTTCTACACTCTTGGGAGGCTATCCCGGGGGCTGGGGGTAGGCTGGTTCCGGAGCACATAGAAACTCGGCCCCTGTACCACAAGGATAAGCCAGGCATGGAACAGGTAATGGCCAAAACAGTTCTGATCCCAGCTGCAGTGTTCACCCCCAGGGAATGTGACATTTTCCCTAAAAGTTAATTCTGTGTTCTCTATAGTAAGGGTTCTCAACCAGGGGCAATTTGCCCCCGCCCCCGCCTCCCCTGGACATTTAATGATGTCTGAAAATATTTTTGGTTGTCTTAAGCGGGTGGGGGTGCAGCTGGCATCCAGTGGGTAGAAGTCAGAGCTGCTACTAAACATGTGCTGCACAGGACAGCCTCCGCAACAGAGAATGATTCAGCCCATGTCAGTAATGCTGAGGTTAAGAATTTCTGCCCTAAAGTCAAAGTTGGATTTAGTGCTTTTTTCTTTTTCATGATCTGAGTTACCCAACTCTTTTGGAAGATCCCTGATGTCTAAGAAACTTCCAAGCCCATCTGATATGCTCAAGACCTTGTCCAAAATCAGCATTATTAAGAGCCTTCTGGGTACTAAGCACTTCACATAAGTTGTCTCACCTAATTAGGGTGACCATAGAACTGTTTATCCAAACAATTGTCTATCCAAACGGTATGGCCACCGTGAGAGTGAAAGAGGACACTGTTGATAATGAAGCTGGTCCACGGGGCACACACCCAGATTTTGCTAGACAAACAGGGGTGTGTGGGTTACCTAACCCTTATTCTTTACTATCACCTGATGGTGAGGATCCTTACTTTTAAGATGAGGAAATTGAGGCCCAGAGAGTTTAAGTAATCTGCTCAGGGTTACTCAGCTGGCAAGCATTAGGCTGGGGTTTAACCCAGGCAGTTTCAGTCCCTGATCCTGTCCCAGCTCTGTGTGCACTCACTGTGCAGCTTGGGCAAAGCCCACGAGCTTGACTATCATGGGGAAGGAACACCCACCTGGCCACCCCAGCCGTGTTGGGGTTAAACCTGGTGATAGCATGTGTGTGGGAGTATCTTGAAGAATAATTCTGTGTAGAAGTTTATTATTGTTTCCCGAAATTTACTACCAGATGCTTGAAATCTTTAGGTTACTGGTATACTTCATTTTACCTGTCAGATGTGGCTTTTTGGTTAAACGTGAATGTTCATGTCTCTTTAGAGGCCCTAGGGCTGGAAAACTCCATTGAATTGGCTCTTCTTTTCCCAGACGCTAACTCTTTGCTTATGTTGTTCCTTGCCCTAGAAAGCCTTTTTCTTTTCTAGCCAAAGCCCCTCCTTCATCCAAACCCTACAAATCCTTCCCACTCCATTGGAAGCCCCACTTAGTTCATATAAAATATTTCCTGACCACCCCAACCCTTTGATCACTCACTTTCTTGCCTGAGCTGATGGAGTACTTAGAATGTATGCAACACAGCTGAGCATGGACTCCACTGGAACTTCTCCCTATGGGGGCTCTCAAATCCCTTGCAACAGGGTAAATTCTGATGCTTGGAGTCCAGAGCAATGGAGGGGAGGCTCTACTCTGCCACTAATTCGCCACAGGACTTCAGATAATTTCTTTGACTTCTCTAAGCCTTAGCCTTCATGTGTACCACAGAAGTTTGGCTGGGGTGAGCATTAATGGAGATAATGGATGATAAGTTACCTTGACAACCATGAAGCATGATACTTCTGACAGATAGTATTATCTTTTTAATCTTTAGAAGTTTATAAAAAAAAAGGCATGGTCTCTGGGGTCAACAGACAAGTGTTGAATCCAGACTCTGCTATATATGTCTGTGTAAGAATGAGCAAGCATATACCAAGTAGAAATAATAGCATCTATTCAGTGGGCATATGGCGAGAATTAATGAGATAATGCTTATCAAGTGCATAGCACTGGATGTACCGCATAGTAGGTGCTTAATAAGGGTTTTCTTGCCTTTCCCCTGCTCTTAATATATGCTCTAATTCTTAATAAAATTGTGTAAATTCTCTTTGTCAACAAATATTCTTAATATGGATGATATCAACCTTATTGCATTATATTATGTTAGATATCTAATATCCATATCCAGTAAAGGGAGTTATTAAAACTGTGAATGGTCAGTTGCCAATGTAGTACCTCCTTCCCAAAGTTAAAGGAGGTCTTCTTTTCTTAACAAGGGCCGCCTGCAGATGTGGGTGGATATGTTTCCTAAAGATATGCCTCAGCCTGGACCTCCTGTTGATATTTCACCAAGACAACCCAAAGGGTAAGTCAGTGGCAGTCCCACTATCAGAGGAAGAGGCCATGGTAGCAGATGAAAGATCATGACACTTGATCAGTTACATTGATTGTTACACTGTAACATAAGTTACATTGATCCCTTGGCACCTGATAGTCATACCTCACTTTCCACTTGGCCAGTTACTGCAGGGGGTGAGTGGTGGTGATGGTAGCAGTTGCGGTGCTTGAAATGGTGGCCTCTGTTTTATGGTAGTGACTACTGGGCTTCAACATGCTTCAGCATTCTGAAAAATGTGGGTTAGTGGAAGGTAGATCTGCTCAGAGAAATTCATGTACTTGGTGATTCCGGCTGGGGCGGATGGTCTTGATGGAACCAAGACCTTGAGTGTTGCTGTTTTTGAACGTGGCAAAGTTGAAGAAGCTTATAGACTCAAAGCAATACCAGAATCACACAGACACCAGCTGACTCAGTTCTCAAGGTCTTCAGCCTCATGCTGCCTTCCTTTATCCCAGGTATGAATTGAGAGTAACCATCTGGAACACTGATGATGTCATTTTAGAGGATGAGAATATCTTCACAGGACAAAAATCAAGTGATATTTATGTTAAAGGGTAAGGTCACCAACAAACTCATCCATACACCTCTTTAACCCCCAACCAAACCTATGCCTCATGGAAGATATTCCACTCACATCCCATAAAGGGATCCCATCCTTCTCATCTCATTAGATAAGGTCACTTTCCTGGTCTTAATTGTTCATTTTTGCTAACAATTATTATCCTATGAAAATATTTTGGTGAGGAAGTCTTATTATGTAAACACCCCTTTCAGTTAAATGCTGGATACCTAAATTATTTGAGTGACATTCAAAATACCTTTATACCTACAGGAATTAGATGTAGTGCTATTGATGAAAGATGAAAGTGTTAAAAAGACTGTAAGATTAATACAAAAGGTAAAATGTACACCTTCCCATTTGCTAGTTCTACTAATAAAAAAGACTAACCTGGAATTCAGGAAACTAAGCATTTTATATCTCTCTCTTCCATCTCGTCTATGACACAAAGGCCTCTTTGTAGGCTTCCTTTGAGGCCCTAGTCAGGGAGAGAGCTGAAGTGGTTGAGAGTCAGAGAAAAAGTGATTTAAGTGTGTACCCTCTGATGAAACTCATCTCAGAAGTAGTAAACTCATCTCAGCCCTGTGTTGGTATCTCTTCACCTTCCCCAACCCAGAAACCTCCTTCCTCATTGACTCTCCGTTTCTAGCATACCATTTAATCTTGTCTGCTTTACCTCCCAAATAGCCACCAGCACTGTCCATTCTCTCCATTGTCACCAGACCAACACCATAGTCTTTTCCTCCATTATTTATTTCTTGCTGAGGCCAATGAAATACCAGTACCACATTAATTGGTCTCTCCACATTCACTCTTGCCTCCAATAATTTGTTCTCAGTGTTGAAATATGAGCTATCTTTTCAAAACACAATCTGATCAAGTCAGACCTACATAAAACCCTTAATGACAACGTGCTTTCTCTGGACAAAGATTCAAATCCCTATAAGTCCTAAAATATCCCGTATGAGTAGCTCTTGCCTATCTCTCCAGCCTCACCTGACTGATTCAGTACTCCCCCTTGCTTTCTGCTCTCTGGTCACACTGAGAGTCTTTCCCTTAGAATGTGTCATCGCCTCTTCTTCCACAGGGCCTTTGCATGTCTCTTGCTGGTGACTCCTACCACTCCACCCATGACCCTCCATCCCCTTCCCTCCATGACTGTAGTTCCATGAAGATGAGACATCTCTGCTCCCATCACTCCCCTAGCACTTAGCGCACACCTTGCCTCATAACAAAAGCATATATATACTGGTTGGAGTGAGCCCTGTCTTTAGCTAGTTAACTGTGCCCATGATCCTCTGGGAAGAAAAGGTTCTTTATTCCCTCCTGCCCTGGGAAAGGGAAGTGAGGGAGGAGAAATGTCTGCTTTCAGAAAGCAAGTGGTTTGGAATTACTGATTAGTTTGAATTAAAAGTACCTACTTTCTCAATAATTAATTCACCATGGATAAAGTACTAGGGGCAAAATATTTATAGCTTACTTTACACTGGGGATGGAGGAGGAAGACCAGATAATACTAAGAGAAAATAACAGTATAGACAATTTGGAGTACAAAAAGCACTTTGAAGACATTACCTCATGTATTTCCCCAGAACAAGCCTCTGAACTAGGTACCGTCATTGCTTCCATATTCCAGATGAAACAAAGGCACAGAGAGGTTAGATAACTATCCGTGGCTGCATAGTTAGGAAGCAGTGATGCAAGATTGGAACCCAGGTGCGTGCAGACAGCCCTCCTGCCCTCCAAGCCCCACGGACACAGGCCTACTGGGGCTTGGGGCCCAAAACCAGAGAGGAGGGGGCCAGTTACAGGCCTGATGTCGAGGTCTAACCGAGGCCAGTTTTAGAAGCTTCAATGTAGTGGGTGCAGAGGTGGCACGCCTTACAGAGAGGGCTCCAGGGTGAGCGGGGAGTCAGAATACACTTTCACTTCAGACTTGCTGAGTCTCCCTCTCCACTGCATAGGGCTTCAGGTCTCCCCAAGGACACTGAAGACACTTCCCCAACCTGGCTTTGGGATGAGAGTCTTATTTCTGTTTTAGACCCTTTGATCCCTGTTTTCGTCCTTCAGATTCCATGGAAACTTCCATCACAATCTAACTATATCATAATTTGAAAGCTATGAACTGCAACCACACTGAAACTAGCTAAATCACTCTTGGTTATATGGATGCCTGAAGAGTGGACTCTGAGCATTCAATTTTTTTCTCTATCTTTATGCAGGTGGATAAAGGGTTTGGAAGATGACAAGCAGGAGACAGATGTGCATTACAACTCCCTAACTGGAGAGGGGAACTTCAACTGGCGCTTCCTGTTTCCATTTCAGTATCTCCCAGCTGAGAAGCAAATGGTCATTACCAAGAGGGAGAACATCCTCTCCTTGGAGAAGATGGAGTGTAAGACGCCAGTCGTGTTGGTGCTCCAGGTTTGGGATTTTGAAAGGCTGTCCTCAGATGACTTTCTGGGTAAGGCAGTGGCTTCATCAAGCTCATATTAATGTTAAGAGTTTTGTCTCAGCCTCTGGAGAGCTTGGTCCAATTTAGCTCCAAGGATAATAATTTGGGGGCTATTTGTGAGAGCCAAAAATTGAAACACTCAAAATAGCCATTAATAGGGGAATAGCTGAAGAAGTTACGGTGGCATCCCTATGGTGAGAGATACATATTCAAACAGACTTAAGTTCATCTTTGCTCTACCACTAAAAAGTTGTTCAGTTTTCAGCTAATTACTGGTCTCCTCTGTACTTCAATTTTCCTAATTGCAAAATGGGAATAGTAATATTACATACCTCAGAGGGTGTTGGGAGCTGTAAACATGAAAATAAAATTTGAAAACTGAGCACAGTGCCTCATACATAGTAAGCACTCAATAAGTGACAACCCTACGGCCATTAAAATAGAATGTTTAATGAGTTGGATAGTTGCGCAGGATGCATTAAATGAAAAAAAGAGTGTAGAAAAAAAACCTCCTTTCTGTAAAATATATGTTTAAAGGTATAGGAAGAAAGAATGGTCAGAGGTAGGCAAAGAAACAGATGACATATAGATGAGAACTAATACATAGAGAAGCAGTCACTTTTGTGGGGATGGAATTTTAGAAAAATTTCTGTTAATTTTTTGCTTATGTGCATACTCTGAATGTTAGCAATGAATACTGCTTTTGAAATAGGGGAAGTTATAAAAGAGAAAAATAAATAATGTTCTCATGGATAAAATATATAATTATCTTATCCTGCCTTATATTCATTCCTTGAAAATACTTTCTTGAGAGCCCACCAAGGTCTTGGAGAATAGCTACAAAGACAGTAAGACTTTCTCCTGACCTAGAGGAGTTTAGTGGCCTCAAAGAAGAAGGTGAGGTTGGGGGAGGAGGTCCTCCTAGGCTGACCGTGCTAGGGCACGGGTAAGCTCAGAGGACATGCACGTGACCCAGGTCCCACTCAGAGAGCTCACACGACGCCATCTAGAACTGAGGCATCTACAACTGAGGTTTGAAAGTTACATATTGTAGCTTCGTCTTCTCCCTGCTCCCACATTATTAATGCTTTGGGGACCCCAAATGTGTCTTGGTCATATTTGTACCCACAATACCTAGCACATGCTAGTGATGCAGTGTTGTGCTAAATGAATGAATGGATGAATGAATGAAGGAATGAATTGAGTGGGTGGGTGGGTGAATGAGGATGGTGATGGATTTTAAAATCCTTCTGTAACTTCTAAGGGCATCTCTTCACAGGTTCCCTGGAAATGAACCTCAATAGTTTCCCCCGAGCAGCCAAGACTGCCAAAGCCTGTGATCTCACCAAGTTTGAAAATGCAGGTGAAGAGAGCAAGATGTCCATTTTCCAGCAAAAGCGTGTCCGGGGCTGGTGGCCTTTCACTAAAAGCAAAGAACTCACGGTAAGTGACAGCTATAGGAGGCAGGGTTGGCAGGGGGGAGGCAAGGGACATAATGTTTTTTTAATGAGTCATTTTGTGAACTTCAAGTCAAGTGCCTTGAAATGACATAGAGCCTGCAGGGCAAAGGTTCTGCTGAGAAGCAAGAATTTTGGAAACTATAAATGCATTAAGCCTTCCACCTTTCAGCATTTTTTATTTAATAGCCATCTGTGTCAGGGTGGTTTAGTGTCCTCTTGGCTTGAGCCTGTGCCTCTGGCATTCATTTTTTTTTCAACATTTCTTCAAATTATGCATGAAGTCCTGACTTATATATAATAATTTTAACAGAACTACCTCATCCTTTCGCTCAAATGTGAGACTCCATTTCAAAAGAGATCCACGCTCTGAAAACTTCCTTGAGAGGGCGAGAGCAGGGAGAGCCGTTATCCTTTTCTTGCATCACCAACTTGGTTCAATATTTTAAAAGCAGTGTTAGTGGAATGGTGAAGGCAGAAGTAGATCAGCTCGGACTCTAGACTGATGTCGGGGAGGAAAATTGCCCTCCACCGTTCAAGGTCCTTCTGTTGCTGGGTAGTCCCATCTGGAGAGGCCTCTCCCTGTGTGCTAGGCCCACCTTCCACAGATGGTGGAGGGAGGGCTCTTGACCCTGTTTGGCAATTTGTGAAGAGGTTGAACGAGTGCAGGTAAGAGAGCAATTTGTAACAGTGAAAGTAGTAAACAAGAGTCAGTGTTTGTGGTGCCAGGAAAAGTGGCTCCTTTACTCACGCAGCCATATAGGCAGAAGAGAGCAAGTGAGAACCGAGGGAGAAAAGGGAAGCTCACTGAACTCTGACTTGACTTAGGGCAAATCCCTTGCCAACTCCTAAAGCCAGGGTCACCTAGCGTTCAATATCTGCTTGAATCTGCACAGCGTGGGAACTGTGTCCCTACTACCCCTTGGGTTGAGGAGCTGTGGAACACTGGATGGAGTGAGTTTTATGTTCTGGGAACTTCCCAAAGCAAAGGAAAAGAGACATTCAGGCAGGCTGCTAAAGAACATGATTGAAGGGCCACAGTTCTATCTGGGTCACCCAGGGGAAGGAAAAGTACAAGTCCCCCCCCCTACTCAGAGGTTTCCACAGCCACTTCCCTACTTGCTGGAAATAAAACAGGGAGAAAAGGATTGCATTAAAGACTAGAAGGTTAAATGAAATAGCAAAGTCACAAAGACATTTATTACTGGTGGAGGATCTCTTGAACCTGATTAAGGTCCAGACCCTTGTCTTAGTCTTAAGAACTATTTCAGAGACAAGGCAAAAGAGGCATGAAGCAGGTTTTATTTAAAGGGACAGTACACACTCAGACAGGAGTGTGGGCAACATCAGAGAGGAGGCATGCTTACGGGTTTAGCTTTGGGTTTTATAGGGCCTTTTGGGTGCGGGTTGGTATAAGGCATGATGTATACAGGTGGTTAATATTTCCTTTGAAGTTTTTGTCTTAAGAATAGGGTTATTTAGGTGACTGTGTAGATACGAATCTCGGCATTATTTATCCACATAGGTTCATTTTCACTCCAGAGGTCTGTCATCCATCCTGGTTACAATGTCACTTAATTGGTTAAGGTGATTGGAAGAAGGGAGAACAGCATAAAGGTTAAGTTAAAGAATAAACTGGGCCTTTGCTCACAAGCTAAGTAGATTTTATAGTGGCATGATCCTTGTACCACGTCCCTGCTCTGTCTCACTTATAGCTGTTCTAGGAATTAAATTGACATGAGACAGATTAACAAGAGAAAACTAAATTTAATTTTGTACATGGAATCCACACAGAAATGAGATTCCCAGGACATATAAAATGAGGTATCTATGTCATCTTGAACTAAGGAAAAGGGGCTGGGGTCCTGGACTTCAAAAGGAAGGAAAGCAATTCAGAGGAAGAATGGAAAGATTAACATTTGGTAAATACATGCTGGCTGGGCCATTCAGAAACAATGGGGCACAGAGAGGACTTTAATCAAACAGGTTCCTCCCTGCCCACCACAGCTAGTTCATATTATACTGTAGTCATCCCTGGTGGTGGCTGTCTTCCTGGGGCAGGTCCTCCATCTAAATTCTCTTTACAGAGAGAAGGTCGAAGTTTCTTCCTAAGTCTTTTGGGCCTTGATTGTTTTTAGCTCAATATAATCTGCATGCCAAAGTAGCATATTTGGGGGCAGTCTGTCCTTGGCCTCTTGTATTTTTTTATACATAGCAACAGTCTTAAAACTCCTTTTGGGTTTCTGGACCCCAATTCCAGTGTGTGTGTCAGTGGGTGAGGAGATTTTCCCATATACAACACCAAGCAATTCTCGAACACCAGTAGGGTGTCTGAGAATTCAATTCTGATGCCATCTGCCTGGAGCAGCACCAGATTCTGCAGGTTAAGGGGTCTGTCCTATAAGACTGCCCTCCACTCCCCACTCCAGACTCCAGTCACGAGTCCCAGGCTGTTACCTGTGCTTCTGACCTGCCGTCTACAGATTGGAGGTTCCCACAACCTACCCCTTGGGTTCCATTAGTTTGCTTGAGTGGCTCACAGAACTCAAGAAAACACTTATGTTTACCACTTAATAAAGGATACCATAAAGGATACAAGTTAATGGCCAGAAGGAGAAATACGTAGGACAGGGTCCCAAGTAAAGGAGCTTCTTCTATCCTTGTGGAGTTTGGGGCCTTGCTCAGGGGCATGTGGAAGCTTTCTGGTTGCCCAAGTGTAGAAGCTCTCTGACAGAGAAGCAGGAAGCAAGAGAGCAATAAGCTCTTCTCAGGGGTTTTTGCAAGGGCTTCATTGCATAGTCATAATTGCCTAAATCATTAGCTTTTGGCTGATTCAACCTCCAGCCCCCCGCCATTGGGTGAGGGTCCAAAAGTCTCACACTAACATGACAAGACACTCATTTTACCTTTAAGGCTCTGAAGTGTTTTCAGAAACTGTGGATGAAGACCAAATATACCTGGGAAATAATATATTTGGTCATCTGGATGACAAAATATGTATTTCTTGTAACTCATTATATTGCACCCTTACAATGGGAAATAAGCTAGTGGAGACAGCTTACGTAGAGTCTTTAGAAGCCTAAACAATTTCATCTTTCACTCCTCCCTGCTCAAACCATGCCAACCATCCTTAACTACTGCTGTCCCCAATCACTTCCTGCTCCTTCCTACACCCCCGCTTATCTATGGACTAGTGCTTCTGCCTGGAATGCCTTGGTCCCCTTCTTCTTGGGAAAAACTTCTCCTCTTGAAGTATTGTGAGACTCTTTTCAGCAGTCACCCCCTGTGGGAAGCCTTCCCAGATGCCCTAGCCTGGAATCAGCTTGCCCTCGTCATGCTTCCACAGCTCTTGCTGCAGATTTGTAATTGTCTGGAGAAGCCATGGTTCTGCTGTGAGCAACCTGAGTTCAGAAAAAGTTTTTTCTTTTCTGAATTTTCATTATCTAACATGGTGACTGTACATAGTCAATGCTTAATAAATAGTTATGGAATGAATTAATTCAGGAACAATTAAGACATCTACCCTAGCATCAAAGAAATTATATGATTTCCTTCTCTTTTTACTCAGTGTACTGAACATTGGGAAGTGTTCAGTAAATATTCTTTGAGAATGAATACATCAGCACACATTGACTTACGTGATTATTTAAGTGTCGCCTTAGAAACCAGAGAGCAATGTCCTAAAGATATAGGACAGAGGACAGGTAGATTTTAACAGTGGTTCAGAGGATACAGATAGTTTGCTTGGGGACATAGTGGCAATGGATGAAGGGCTGTTTAGTCTGTGACTGTCTTCCTAGACTGCATCAAGTATTCCACAGTGGTTAAAACCAAGGAATGTAGAAGCAGAGTGCTTAGGCTTGAGTCCCTTTCTCTCATGACTAGTTGTGTGACATGAGGCTAGTTAGTGAACTTCTCTGTGCTTTAGCTTCCCTTTCTACAAAACGGGCATTGATAATTAGCAGATAAATGAGTCAATATTGAGATAGAGCAGAGAGAGGATACAAGCATCATGATTAATTTTCCAAAAATGCCAATATATAAACGGTATAGTAAGATCAGGCAAGATTCTATCTTAAGGCTAAGACTCCATTTTAAAAGCCAGGAAGTTAGGAAGTAAGATTTTTAACATATTCTTTAGCAAACAGACAATAACTCAACCCACTTTGGGGGCAGGATGGGTGGTCTTGATTGATATGTTCCCAGAGGGAAGCCACTGTCCTGGGGAGGAACCAGATCAATAAATTTCTTGTGTTAAGTTTATTTTGCAGAATTAGCTGGAGGACTGATAATAGAGGATAGGAGACATGGTGTCTCACCAGAGATAAGCATCTTGAGACCACTTGACAAGTCTACACCCCCTGGCACTTTATCACATTCCTGAAAAATCCTTAAAAACCAGGAACCCCAGCCTTTTGGTGCATCACCTCTCAGAAAAGTACACCTGCGCTTTTTCTTCTTTATTATTATTAATTTTTATTAAGGTATCATTGATATACACTCTTAAGAAGGTTTCACATAAAAAACATTGTGGATAATATATTCACCCTTATTATCGTGTCCCCCCATAACCCATTGAAGTCACTGTCCATCAGCATACTAAAATGCCACAGAGTCACTACTTGTCTTCTTTGTGCTACACTGTCTTCCCTGCGACCCCAACACAACATGTATTATCTATCATAAAACTCCTCAATTCCTACCCCCCAAACCTTTGGTAACTGCTAGTCCCTTCTTGGAGTCTGTGAGTCTGCTGCTGTTTTGTTCCTTAAGTTTTGCTTCGCTGTTATACTTCACAAATGAGGGAAATCATTTGGTACTTGTCTTTCTCTGCCTGGCTTATTTCACTGAGCATAATACCTTTTAGCTCCATCCATTTTGTTGCAAATGGTAGGACTGGTTTTCCTCTTATGGGGGAATAATATTCCATTGTGTATATGTACCACATCTTCTTTATCCATTCATCTACTGATGGACACTTAGGTTGCTTCTATATCTTGGCTATTGTAAGTACTGCTGCTATAAACATAGGGGTGCATATATCTTTTTTAATCTGAGAAGTTGTTTTCTTTGGGTAAATTCCAAGGAGTGGAATTCCTGGGTCAAATGGTATTTCTATTTTTAGTTTTTTGAGGAACCTCCATGTTGCTTTCCACCCACAATGGTCGAACTAATTCACATTCCCACCAGCAGTGTTGGAGGGCTCTCCTTTCTCCCCATCCTCCCCAGCAGTTTTTGTTGTTTGTTTTTTGGATGTTGGCCATCCTAACTGGTGTGGTATCTCATTGTGGTTTACTTTGCATTTACCTGATAATTAGCGATGTGGAGCATCTTTTCATGTGCCTATTGGCCATCTGAATTTCCTTTTTGGAGATTTGTCTGTTCATGTCCTCCACCCATTTTTTAATAGGGTTATTTGCTTTTCGAGTGTTGAGGCATGTGAGTTCTTTATATATTTTGGATGTTAACCCCTTGTTGGATATGTCGTTTACAAATATATTCTCCCATACTGTAGGATGCCTTTTTCTTCTGTTGATGGTATCCTTTGCCATACAGAAGCTTTTTAGTTTGATAAAGTCCCATGTGTTCATTTTTGCTTTTGTTTCCCTGACTTGAAGAGGTGCTTTCAGGAAGAAGTTGCTCATGCTTATATTCAGGAGATTTTTGCCTATGTTGTCTTCTAAGAGTTTTATGGTTTCATGACTTACATTCAGGTCTTTGATCCATTTCGAGTTTACTTTTGTGTATGAGGTTAAACAATAACCCAGTTTCATTCTCTTACATGTAGCTATCCAGTTTTGCCAACACCAGTTGTTGAAAAGGCTGTCATTTCCCCATTGTATATCCATGGCTCCTTTATCGTATATTAGTTGACCATATATGCTTGGGTTTATATCTGGGCTCTCTAGTCTGTTTCATTGATCTATGAGTCTGTTCTTGTGCCAGTACCAAATTGTCTTGATTACTGTGGCTTTGTAGTAGAGCTTGAAGTCAGGGAGAATAATCCCCCCAGCTTAATTCTTTCTTCTTAGGATTGCTTTGGCTATTCAGTCTTATTTGGTTCCATATGAATTTTAGAATGATTCATTCATGCTTTTGTTATTTTGATAGGGATTGCATTGAATCTGTGGATTGCTTTAGGTAGGATGGCCATTTTGATAATATTAATTCTCCCTATCCATGAGCATGGATGTATTTCCATTTATTGGTGTCTTCTTTAATTTCTCTCATGAGTGTCTTGTAGTTGTTTTCAGGGCATAGGTGTTTTACCTCCTTGGTTAGGTTTATTCCTAGGTATTTTATTCTTTTTGATGCAATTGTGAATGGAATTGTTTTCCTGCTTTCACTTTCTGCTAGTTCAACATTAGTATATAGGAATGCCACAGATTTTTGTGTATTGATTTTGTATCCTGAAAATTTGCTGAATTCAGTTATTAGTTCTAGTAGTTTTGGGGTGGATTCTTTAGGGTATTTTATATACAATATCATATCATCTTCAAACAGTGACAATTTAACTTCTTCCTTACCAATGTGGATGCTTTTTATTACTTTGTGTTGTCTGGTTGCCATGGCTAGGACCTCCAGTACTATGTTGAATAAAAGTGGGGAGAGTGGGCATCCTTGTCTTGTTCCTGACCTTACAGGAAAAGCTTTCAGCTTCTCACTGTTAAGCATAATGTTAGCTGTGGGTTTGTCATATATGGCCTTTATGATGTTGAGGTACTTGCCCTCTATACCCATTTTGTTGAGAGTTTTTATCATCAATGGATGTTGAATGTTGTCAAATGCTTTTTCAGCATCTATGGAGATGATCATGTGGTTTTTGTCCTTCTTTTTGTTGATGTGGTGGGTGATGTTGATGGATTTTCGAATGTTGTACCATCCTTGCATCCCTGGAATAAACTCTACTTGATCATGATGGATGATCTTTTTGATGTATTTTTTAATTCGGTTTACTAGTATTTTGGTGAGTATTTTTGCATCTATGTTCATCAGGGATATTGGTCTGTAATTTTATTTTTTTGTGTTGTTTTTGCCTGGTTTTGTTATTAGAGTGATGCTGGCCTCATAGAATGAGTTTGGGAGTATTTCCTCGTCTACTTTTTGGAAAACTTTAAGGAGGATGGGTATTAGGTCTTTTCTAAATGTTTGATAAAATTCATCAGTGAAGGCATCTGGTCCAGGAATTTTGTTCTTGGGTAGTTTTTTGATTATCAATTCAATTTTGTTGCTGATATTGGTCTGTTCAGATTTTCTGCTTCTTCCTGGGTCAGACTTGGAAGCTTGTATTTTTCTAGAAAATTGTCCATTTCTTCTAGGTTATCCAGTTTGTTAGCATATAATTTTTCATAGTATTCTCTAATAATTTTTTGTATTTCTGTGATGTCTGTAGTGATTTTTTCTTTCTCCCTTCTGATTCTGTGTATGTGTGTAGACTCTTTTTTTCTTGATAAGTCTGGCTAGGGGTTTATCTATTTTTTTTATTTTCTTGAAGAACCAGCTCCTTCTGTAATTGATTCTTTCTATTGTTTTATTCTTCTCGATTTTATTTATTTCTGCTCCAATCTTTATTATGTCCCTCCTTCTACTGACTTTGGGCCTCGTTTGTTCTTCTTTTTCTAGTTTCATTAATTGTGAGTTTAAACTGTTCACATGGGATTGTTCTTCTGTCCTGAGATAAGCCTGTATTGAAATATACTTCCCTCTTAGCACAGCCTTTGCTGCATCCCATAGATTTTGCTGTGTTGAATTATTGTTGGCATTTGTCTCCATATACTGCTTGATCTCTGTTTTTATTTGGTCATTGATCCATTGGCTATTTAGGAGCATGTTGTGAAGCCTCCAGGTGTTTATGGGATTTTTTTGTTTTCTTTGCATGATTTATTTCTAGTTTCATACCTTTGTGATCTGAGAAGCTGGTTGGTACAATTTCAATCCTTTTGATTTTACTGACGCTCTTTTTGTGGCCTAGTATATGATCTATTCTTGAAAATGTTCCATCTGCATTTGTGAAGAATGTGTATCCTGCTGCTTTTGGGTGGAGTGTTATGTAGATGTCTGTTAGATCCATCTTTTCTAATGTATTGTTTAGTGCTTTGGTCTCCTTACTTATTTTCTGTCTGGTTGATCTGTCCTTCGGAGTGAGTGGTGTGTTGGAATCTCCTAAAATGAATGCGTTATATTCTATTTCCCTCTTTAATTCTGTTAGTATTTGTTTCACATATGTAGGTGCTCCTGTGTTGGGTGCATAGATATTTTTAATGGTTATATCTTGTTGGACTGCCCCCTTTATCATTATGTAATGTTCTTCTTTGTCTCTTGTTACTTTCTTTGTTTTGAAGTCTATTTTGTCTTATACAATTACTGGAACTCCTGCTTTTTTCTCCTTATTAGTTCCATGAAATATCTTTTTCCACCCCTTCACTTTTAGTCTGTGTATGTCTTTGGATTTGAAGTGAGTCTCTTATAGGCAGCACATAGACAGGTCTTGTTTTGTTATCCATTCAGTGAGTCTATGTCTTTTGACTGGTGCATTCAGACCATTTACATTTAGGGTGACTATTAATAGATATGTACTTACTGCCATTGCAGGCTTTAGAGTCATGGTTAATAAAGGTTCAAGGGTAACTTCTTTACCTAACTTAACTCACTTAGTATGCTATTACAAACACAATCTAAAGGTTCTCTCTTTTTTTTCTCCCTTTTATTCCTCTTCCATTATTTATATATTGAGTATCCTATTCTGTACTCTTTGTCTTTCCCTTGACTGACTTTGGGGGTAGTTGATTTAATTTTGCATTTGCTTAGTAATTAGTTGGTCTACTTTCTTTACTGTGGTTTTATTTTCCCTGGTGACAGCTATTTAGCCTTAGGAACACTTCCATCTATAGCAGTCCTTCCCAAATACACTGTAGAAATGGTTTGTGGAAGGTAAACTCTGTCAGCTTTTGCTTATCTGGAAATTGTTCAATCCCTCCTTCAAATTTAAATGATAATCTTGCTGGATAGAGTATTCTTGGTTCAAGGTCCTTCTGCTTCATTGCATTAAATATATCATGTCATCCCCTTCTGGCCTGTAATGTTTCTGTTAAGAAGTCTGATGGATTTTCCTTTGTATGTGATCTTTTTTCTCTGTGTGGCTGCTTTTAATGGACTGTCCTTATCCTTGATCTTTTCCATTTTAATTGTTATATGTCTTGGTGTTGCCTTTCTTGGGTCCCTTGTGTTGGGAGATCTGTGCACCTCCATAGCCTGAGAGAGTATCTCCTTCCCCAGACTGGGGAAGTTTTCAGCAATTACCTCCTCAAAGATACTTTCTATCCCTTTTTCTCTCTTTTCTTCTTCTGGTACCCCTATAATGCGAATATTGTTCCATTTGGATTGGTCACACAGCCCTCAGATTCTTTCATTCCTAGA
The DNA here is from genome assembly GCA_032199065.1 of Smutsia gigantea. NCBI lineage: Eukaryota > Metazoa > Chordata > Mammalia > Pholidota > Manidae > Smutsia > Smutsia gigantea. The sequence continues at coordinate 114,085 of JAVSCE010009199.1, forward strand.
GATCCTTTTTTCTCTCTGTGCCTCAGCTTCTTTGTATTTCTGTTCTCTAATTTCTGTTTCATATACCGTCTCCTCTACCTCATCTAATCTGCTTTTAAATCCCTCCATTGTGTGTTTCATTTCAGATACTGTAGTTTCAAAGTTTCTATCTCATTCCTGAATTCCTCCCTGAGTTCTTGAATATTTTTCTGTAGCTCCGTGAGCATTTTTATGATTTTTGTTTTGAAATCTCTTTCAGGAAGATTGGTGAGTTCAGTTTTGCTTGGCACTCTTTCTGTGTTTTGGGATTTTGGTTTGTACCAGGTTCCTTTGATGTTTCATATTTGTAGGTGGTGCCCTCTAGTGCCCAGAAGCTCTACTCTCTGGAGCTTCTCAGCCCCTGGAATGATGGCAGGGGTCACAGGTGAGCAGTGCTGGTGCCTGTCTGGAGGCAAGAGCTCTTTCCTGCTTCCCAGCTGCAGTACCTGCCTCCACTGCCAGGGCCAGGGGGCTGAATGCACAGGGAGAAGCCTCTCTACTTTGCTTTGTAGCTTCCATAGGTGGGAACACCCTCTGGCTGGCTTGACACAAGCTGGTGCCAGCTGAGAGGAAGGCACAGCAGGTTGTGCATCATGGTGGGTGGGCCTTGTAACTGCATTGCCAGCCAGGGTTATGGAGCTCCTGAAGCTCCTGAAAGTTCCCATCCTGCTGGGCAGGGTGCACTGGGACAATTTTGTCCACCTGTTCTTTCTCCTGAGCCGCAAGCTCTGTACAATCCTTGCCCCTTTAGCAGCCCTCTCGCTGTTAGGAAGTCTCTCAGATGGTCCACCTTTCTTTTGTCCCAGAGTGGCCAGTTGTGGGCACGTGTTATCCACAAGCAGCTGGAATCTCAGTCTCTCCAAGTATTCTGCTTGTCTTAGCCTTCAAACCCTTCCAATCTCCAGAGCACCATGTAATGCGGGTTTGTGCTCCCAGAGCAGATCTTCAGGGCTGGGTGTTCAGCAGTTTAGGCCTCCACTCCCTCCCTGCTCCATTTCTCTTCCCCCCACTGGTGAGCTGGGGTTGGGGAAGGGCTTGGGTCCCACCAGATCATGGCTTTGGTACTTCACCCTTTTCTGTGAGGTCTGTTCTTTTCCCCAGGTGCAGACAGTCTGCCACAGCCTTCTTTCCTGTTTCTCTTTTAGGATTAGATGTATTTGCTATATTTTCATTTTATATGTGATTTTGGGAGGAGGTTTCTGTCTCACCTCTCATGCTGCCATCTTTAAGCCAATCTCCACTTTTTCTCTCTTTAGTGTGTACCTTTAAATAAAACGTTCACACTGCTCAACTTACTGTGTTTTGTCTTTTTGCTATTTCATTCTATTCCAAGTCTCTATTTTACCCCTGATAAGTAGGGAGGGGCTGCTGAGAGCTCTGATTTGGGCCTGCAAGTTCCCATCACCTGAGTGACCCTATGCAGTGAGCTTCCTCTCCCTCTGTACCTCTGCATTTTCCTGCTCTCAGCTGCCTGCAAGGCTGCTGCCATTCATTCCTACTCTTGCTTTAATAAATTCCTTCCTTATCAACACTCTTCATGCTTGAGGATTCTTTCTCGTTCAGAGTCAAGAACTCTCCCCTGTCCAGGTTGAGGTTTCAACTCGTGCACAGGGAGAGACCTCCCCAGATGCAGCTGCCTGGCAACAATATATATTAGGTGTTTAGAACTGTGGAAAGGAGTTACGACTACCCAACTAAAAACAGAGGTTATTTATTCAGAGCTTGCTATAACAAGGGAGTCAGCCACCATCACCTGTGTTTGGCAGAGATCCCAAAGCAAACAGGAGTGGAGGGCTTTATAATGAAAAAATGGGTTTGTTTCAGGGTTGTCGTGATGGGAGGTTGTTGGCATGGGGAGGCTGGTGGCAGAGTAACTAGAAGTGCATTATCATGTCTGACTAATTAAGGGAGCATATTTGGAAGGGGGATGGAGGGTGGAGCAAAAACTAGGAAATCAGCTGCAAATGGGCAACTTGGAGCCAGGCACCCACAGAATGGGAAGACAGGGTTATTACCTCTCTGTATGCTTACATTTCAAAGAAATGGCTCCTAGGAGGCATTCCTGAGTATATAAGACCAAAGGCCCATCTAGTATTCTAGTATTCAAAAAGATTTATGTACATTTCGAAGAGAAAGGAAAAAGCTTACAAGTTTTCTAAAGCAAATCCTCAAGAAAAAGGGGGGAGGAGATTTTTTCCCCTCTTTTCAATAATGAGAAGCCTCTTATTTTTAATTAGTTTTTATCCTTACACATCCAAAAGGGAAATGAGAACCCATCCACCCCAGCAGCCCGTGGTCAGAGCTTGGCTCTGAAATCCCTGGGCTGGCCTGCTGTAGGGATATAACACAGCTGTCCCTTGTCTCCTTTACCCCTTAGTAACAAGTAACCACGTAGTGGAAGCAAAACCATGGGCAGCCCTCTCCCAGGTGGAAGAAAGCTGGATGAGTCCAGAGTAAAGCAGTGTAAGGGAAAGCCTCTGTCTTGGGTCTGCCACTTCCTGAGACACTTCCAGTCTCCAAGCCTCAGTTTCCATGTCTATGAAGTGAGCAGGCTGGACTGGCTGTCTCCAAGGTGCGTTTCCAACACAGACATTTCTCTAATTCCCACTCTGTGTGAACTCCATGCCAGTTCCTTGAAGCCAGCTCAGAAGGTCATTGTCCCTTGTTCCAGTCACCAGCAGGCCAGAAGGGATTTGTTTACAGGCACTGCTACCTGCCAGGCTTATTTTTAAAACTGCTTATCTGGGCACCCAAGCAGTACAATCTAGACATTTGGGCCCCACTGCTTCTAGTGTGGAATGTGGCTGTCCTCATAGTAAAAAATGAAAGACATAGTAAAAGACAGCAAAGACAGCTCCAGTGGGATTTTCAAAGAATGGGTACCTTTGGGAGAAGGAAAAGGAATATTTGGAACATGTTCTTCATGAGACCCATTGCTGTGTGCATTGTATATGTGTTATCCAACAAAAATCAATCTTTAAAGAAATCACTTCTTTAGAAGATGGCAATCAGGAAGTGTCTTTTTCAGAGTCATCCTGTAAATCGATCATTAGATAGCCCAGGTAAGCCCCAAGAATATCAGCAACTAAAATTAAAAGGGAGGCTTCTGTTCCTCCAGTTTAATGATAAAAACAATTGCCAGCAGTTACACACATACAGTAGGCAGGAAAGCATCCATGATGGATAAGACAAATTTCTGGCACCCAGAAGTTAACCTTTAGCTGAAGAGGCTGGTAAACAAACAGGTCATCTAAACAGTATGTGGCAAATTCAGATTTTCTAGGATCAGAGTGGGGAGGTCTTTTTCATGTGCATATTATTTTTAAGGCAGAGTATATAATGTGCATTCGCCAGAAATTTGAAAGACATACAAATGTAGAAAGGAAGCGATAGCACCCACATGCATACCACCCAGTTTTGTTTAATTTTACATAATAAGTGACTATTCCATATTAAAAATAGTGGCTTCTTCATTTCACTTTACTTGGTGTTATAATAATTATACTGTTATATGCATTATAATTATGTACACATTATATACATTATATTATCAATGTTAACTTTTTGTATTCTCAAAATAGAAATGCCACAGTTCTATCACTGTGTTTTTTCTCAGCGTTTATTCATTTAAAATTTTTAAACATGCAGAAAAGTTGAAAGAATAGGGCAATAATCAGTTACAAATCTACCACCTAGATTCAACGTTTATTATTTTCCTGTATTTATTTTGCTGTACATGTGAGTATATATAGTTATGCCCTCCCTATCCTGACGTATTGACTGAGTAAGCTGTAGACATTTCACCACTTCACCCCTGAATGCTTTGGTATGCATCCTCAAAGAATATGGACCCTCTCCTATATAAGGAGGATGCCATCATTACATATAAGAAGTTAATAATGATTGCTTAATATAATCGGATATCCATACCATACTCATTTCTCCATTATGAAAAAGATACCCTGTTGCCCTTAAAATTTATTTTATAGCTGTTTCTTTTTTCAAAACAAGCTTCAGTCATAGTTCATGTACTGCTTTTGGTTCTTATATTGGTTATTATACCTCTTTGGTCTATCATCTTTTAGAACAGTTCCTGCCATTTTTTCCCCATGACATTAACTATTTGATGATGTAGGCCTGACTTGCCTGGTTATTTTCTCATGATATAACTTATCTTATCCTCTCTACCCTATATTTTTTGTGAACTGGAAGTTAGGTACAATTTTCAGGTTAAACATTAACTGTATTATCTATGTATATTTACTTATCTATCGCAGATGTCTATCTACAGATATCTAGTCTATCTGTATATATCTAATTCTATCATTCTCTTTCCATTTATTAGTTAAAATTCATGTGTTAAGAAGAGCTTTCTCTCAATGAATGGGAATAAATAACAGTCACCATCTCCTTTTCTAAAAAGACAGGATAAGTGCCTAATTCTCTCCATCAACTACCAAGCTTTAGAGTGAAGAATTGGGATAAGAGGCACCTCCAAGGGTGGTCATTGTGATTTTTTCCCCCTTGCTTTATTTTCCTTGGCATCACTATGGCTTCATGAATTTAAAACTATTTTTCCCTGGCTTTGTTCACTGACACGACCTAGAAGTAAAGTGACCCAAGAACAAGAAAACCCCTAGCACATAGATCTGGTTTCTAAACACCAGTCCCTCCTGAAAGAAACCAGGCATCTTTGGCTCCTGCAGGTCAAGAGCAGACGGAACAAGATGATAACAAGATGAGCCTGGGGCATCTCATTGTGACAAATCAGACAATTTGAACATCTGAGAGAATAATGACTCTGCTTTGTACATAAAGCAATTTCTGAGTCTTGAATTATGTCCTTAATTTAGCAACCCAGAAATGGGATTCCTAGGTCCAGAGGATGACTAAGATAATACATACACACTCACATGTGTATATGTAGGTGAGTGCTACTTTTTCAAAAGATTCACATATATGTGTATTTCACATGTGTGTGTAACCATGCGTGTGTGTGTGCATTTCTTTTCCTAAAGGACTTTGCTAGCATCCATTCCTACAGTAACACATGAGAATGCCTCATCTCATACCGCTGAGAGTTATGTTTTCACAAACAATAATTATTGCCGAAGAGGCATGTCTGCCCTGAGCACCATCACTTTGCAGCCTCCCCTGGCATCTGATTGCCAGGCGAGGTGAAGTTTGGAGCTCATAAATAAGACAGGCGAACAACAAATCCAGTCTTTTCAGGACCCTTCCTTATCATTTGCTCCATCGCAGATGTCATTAGGTTAAAGATAGTCTCTCAAGCTGTCCATTTTTTTTCCTAGCTCTGATTTAAAATTACATTTGGGGAATATTAGTTTAAGACCTCTGCTTGGTGCCTGGTTGAATACTGATGATTGAAATAGGACAGGGACCCTCTGTGTGGAGAGATACGGAATGAGGAGCAGCATTTATCAGAACACAGCAGTAAACACCTTTCCCTGCTGCCTTTGTGATACCAAATGAATGCTCTGTGGCCCCTCAGGCAGGGCGGTGAAAGGGGGACCAGGCTCTTCAGGATAATAACTGATGACTCCTATGCCTAGGGCAGAACTAATTTCAGATGCTCTGTCTCCCTTTTCATTGCACTTTTTTTTTCTTGTGGGAATCTGGGTCCTTGGGCCTTCCTTGGGTGTTTTCTATATGGACAGATGTTTTCCATTAAATTACATGTTTCTATCCGTGAAATAGTGTTGAAGGTCACAAGCATAAATTTTTAAGAGCTTACTATTTACCAGGTACTAAGTTGAACACTATATATGTGTTATTTTATTTATTTTTCAAAGCAATAGTACAGGGTATGTGCTACTAACATCTCCAGAACAATGAAACAGAAAGTGACTTAGCTTAAGTCACACAGCTAGAAAATGGTAAAACCTGGCTTCAAAGTCAGATCTGGACCTAAGCCTATGCACTCAATGCTTATGCTCTGCTCTGCTCTGCTGGCTATAATAATCATCCTTGAGCTACACAAGGTCAGCCCTTAGATGGAAGTCAAAAACATATTCTAATCCCAGGGCCATAGCCATGACGATGGGGCTCCTCTTGAACATTTCAGAAAAGGCACATGTATTCATTATTAAATAAATAGCTTGCTTGTTTCCTTCCACAAAAAGGGGCCACATGGACACATAAAATAGCAGAGGATTGGGTTTGGTGTCATAGGATCTGAGTGCAAATCTTGGTTTTGTAACACAAGTTGGGAACCATCATCAAGGCTTGGCTTCCTTGGCTGTAAAATGGGAATAAAAATGGGTCTCCTCTGTGGGGTTGTCAAAAGATGTAAATGGAATAACGCATGTGTGAAGCACCACGCTAGATCTGCAGTACAGAGCAGAGCTTACTGGCTTACTGCTGAGCAGTGAGCAGAGAGTCAGCATGACCCTTTCACTCTGGTCCTAACTTGTTCTCTGTTGACTCTTGTCCTCTCTTCCATCCATTCTGGAGCCCAGTAATTGGTCAGCAACATGTAAACTGATTCTCTTCAAGTACAGAGGAGTTGGACGAGGCTGTTTGCACGTAAACATACTGCCCAGTGCAGCTGAGGTTACCTCTGAAGGACCTCTGGAAATAAGTCCTGACTGTGCCTGGAAAGCTCCTCTGCCAGGAGTTTGTAGGCCGGCTTCTCGGGTTTCTTCACAGGGGCTTCTTGGGCCATGTGTCTGCCTCAAACCTCGAAGTTAGAGCCAGATGTTGCTTTAAAGCACATCTGACCATTTGACAGATGAGGAAACTGGGGTCCAAGAAGAAAAGGGGGTGATTACGAAGACAACCAGAATCATCTCATGTTCAAGTTGGGAAGATCCTTCTAAAACTTCCAGTCCAATTATCTGGCAAATAGATGAATAAGCTGGGCAGCCTACTCTAAGTATTGGTGTCATATAGACCTTAGTTCAAATTCCAGTTGGTTGGCCTATTTATTGCCTGTGTGACCTTAGAAAATTTATTTGACCCCCATGGCTTCATTTCTCCATTAATAAAAAGAGACCTACCTTGCTTGTTGGGATAGATAGATATTATTAACTAGGGACATTCAATAAAGCATTGCAATTACAGTTAGAATTACACTACTATCACTCTACTGTTGATAGATGTATAGAGGAGTGACTAGAATGGACAGAAGCTTTATATTCCTTCTTTCCAGGTTTTCAAATATTTCCTGGGTGCCTATAAATGCAAGTCATTGCATGTGGGGCCAAGATTTCTCAATAGGAATGAGAGACTACATATATAGATGTTTTTAAGGAACACTTCTGGATCATAGGACATTTAAAGCTTTCCAAGTTGGGCCAGGCTTCTAGTCCAAAGAATGAATGAGGCCGTCTAGATTTGAACTCATGACTTCACCTGTAATAAAAGCCCACTGCATTTTTTCACTAATTCTTGGAGTCAAGCCATTGCCTCTCTTCTCCAGCTTTAACCCCAACCCAAGTGCTCTACTTCTTTCTTATTTCTCCCGTGATTTTGTTTTCATGGCTGCCAGCAGCCAAAATTGCTTTTAAGAAGTACTGCTCTTTCAGGTGATTAGGTAGGCTAACCCAAGACCACTGACTCATTAGAATCATCTTTTTACTGGGGTAAGAAATCAGCCATGCCTCCGAAGTCAGGTAATGTCTCATCTACATGTAATTCAGAAAGACAAACTTCAACGACTGTCATTGGCACTGAAAATTCTTTGATGTTGCTCCATGTTCTGTCTCCTTCCTATCACCTTCAGCCTCCACAAACCAAAGGAGGCAGGAAAGAGGGCCTCTTCTACCAAAAATAGGAGCTCCAGGAGATCAAGGATCCTATTTTTCTTAATCGTTGTTAAGTCCCCAGTACCTAGAACAGTGCCTGACACGCAGGGGGTCCCCAAAAGTAATGAATGAATGAACGAACAAGACGAATGACTCTTACCTTTTTCATGAGTCTTGTCTCATCCTTTAGTAACTCAAGGCTTACTTATCAGTACCAGTTAACACTGGCACAGTGTTCTGAAGAAGCAAATGCTCACAATTTTCAAACCAGAAGAGCCATTTCTTTTTGAGGCAGAGATAGAGAGAGGAGTGCTCGAATTAAGGGATAATTCTGAAACAATTAGTGGGAAAGAAAAAACAACAAAGGATGACAGAAAAGCTGTTTGGCAAATGGAGGGCCCTACCTACCATTTCCTCTTGAAGTTCATTAACAGAGAAGAAAGACAGTAGCAGATTCAAAATGACTTGCCACTCAAGTAATTAGTCCCCTTTCTAATTACTACTGAGTTTCTATAGCTAATATTATTTCTTCAGATATTAAATGATTACAAGAAAATAGGACCTGTGCCCGAGCATGTATGTGAGTCTGTTGTACCTGTGGGACCCTCTCCTCTCAAAAATCCCAACCAGTAACATCATTTCAGGGCTTTCATTGTCCATCATATAAATGGCTTCTCCCAAAACCAAAAAGGTAACCATATTTCTCAAAATAAAGCAGCTGGGTAGTCAAAATACTCCCTGGCACTCTTCCACATAAAAACACTTCTTTAGAACGTTGGCTAGAAGGTTGTGCCCCGCAGATCTTTGAGACTAGAAACTGAAACTTTGTCATTGTGCAGGGCAAGGTTGAAGCCGAGTTCCACTTAGTTACTGCAGAAGAAGCTGAGAAAAATCCTGTCGGAAAAGCCCGGAAAGAGCCAGAGCCTCTGGCGAAGCCCAGGTGAGTGGAGTCATGGGTGGGAGTGTCAGAGAAGGGATGGCCCTTTGCAGTCCCCATACAGAGGATGGGGACATTTCTTTAGTGGTTCCCTCTGGACTCCATAGGATCCTCTGGGAGATCCGAGAAGCGAGGAGGCAGCCAGTATGTGTCATCCAATCCATGTAGCTTTTTGTTTCTGTACATTCTAAAAACATTACAGAGTCTTTGGCAAATAAAGTTCTTGTTTCTGTAATACTACCACATAAGTATTTCTAGAAATTTTTCATGCATTTTTTTTCCATTCATTTTTTATGTGAATATTCCACATGAAATTTTTTCTACTCATTCTCTAATCATGCATGCAAAATTGTCCTAATGTTTCATTTATCCTTTGCTGAAAAGTTTTGCTTCATTATCATAGTTATCATAATTAGGATTTTTTTAATGCCTGCAGAATGTTCCATAGACCTGATGCCCATAACTGACTTGGTCACTATCCTAAAATTGTATATTTAATTTACTTCTACCTTTTTTCCATTTTTGTAATAGGATGAAAATACTTCCTCCTTTATAAAATATTACTTTAAAATAAATTCCCAGAAGTAGAATTACTAGAAGAAATGGTTACCTTATTCAGTTTAGTCCATGGTTACATATCAATTAAAAAGTAAATATATGTGGATATGAAATATGTTTACAAAAAACTTTCAAGTTGTATTTGTCTTATCATTCCCAAGACCCCAGATATCTCGAGTGAGTGGTCCTTTCTTTGTAGCTACCATTCATCTATCATAGTGTCAGGAACATAATGGGTGCTTATTCATGAATTCAAAATTATTTATATATATAGCTCCTATTATGTGTACTAAAAAACACTTAAAAGAACATGGAAGAAATATAACAAGTTTTGCCTTCCAGGAGCTTGCAGTCTGCTTAGGGAGAACACACAGACTCAAAAAATAGTTAACAGAGTTTAGGAAACAAATATGTTAGGCTTAAAAAGGGGCTGAGTGAAGCGATAGGTGAGGTAGGAATTTGGAATGAGGGGATCAACAAACGGAGGGCAGTCAGACCTCCGTCCAGGTTCTAGCTACATTCTTGCCCTCCTCCTTAAAATGGTGCAGGCGTCATCACCACCTAAATGTTAGATTGCTCCTGCTTCAAGGCAACATGGGCTGCTTCTCCCATTCTTGGGCCTCTCCTGTGGGAGTCAGAAATACTTCCTGTACATTGTCTTGAAAATCCTGTACATTGACAACATGGCCCTTCCCAATGATCTTCTCCTGTTTCCCTCTCAGCCGCCCAGACACCTCCTTCTCCTGGTTCATGAGCCCCTTCAAGTGCCTGTACCACCTCATTTGGAAGAATTACAAGAAGTATATCATCATTGGTTTCATTCTGATCATCCTTATCATCTTCCTGGTCCTCTTCATTTATACCTTGCCAGGAGCGATCAGCCAAAGGATCGTTGTGGGTTAGTAGAGAATCATGGAGCCAGACCCTCCCTTCCTATTAACCCTCTCTTCTTTCTCATCTGTAAATACATGCGCTGGTGCTCTGTGTGGGTTGCTAAGGGCCTAAGGACCAGTCCCTGTGTCTAAGCGCAGATCGGCTCTTCTTGGAGTACATGGGAAAGGAGCATTCCCTCCCTACCCCAACCCCTGCCACCACCTTTCAAACATATAAGCCTTTGGTCATGTCTTCACCCATGGGCAGCATAAAATGGTGACTCCTTCGCCTCAGAGTAATCAGTGGTGGCCTCACATTTCCTTAGGTGAATGTTTTCTTTATGTAATTGGTTTTATTCTGAGAGGTTTAATTCTGGATCTGAGATTTTATTGGAAGTACTTTCTTTAAAAAAAATTTTTTATAGCAAATAAAATGAAAACATCTTACCAGATTTCTAGATATCTAACCTGTCACATATATTTTGACCTTGTTTAATCCTTACAGTTTACAGAACACATTCACTTATTCAGGCTGTGAAACTGGCTAGGAGAAAATGTCAATAGATGACCTAACTAAAATATTTCATTGTTGAAATTCTCATCTAGAGATGACATGTTGCTGGTTTTCTCTTAAAGTCAACACTTGGGTTCAGTAATAGTGAGTTCTGGAGAAATCCATTTGGATTTATGCTTTATGGCAATTCTCAAGTAGGAATTTCATAAATATGAAATACAATATTATGCATGTGTGTATGAGGGGGAGGGAGTTCCATGGTCCCAGCAGGGATTCTCTTTAGCCAGATACATAGGCAGGCCCCACCAAATATGGTGCTCCCATAGGCCATGATGCCAGTGACATCCCTGGCGCTATTCAGCACTTCATCTACCACCGTTCTGTCAGGACTCTCAAGCACAAATTAATTTCAAAAGTTTTCTTAGAAACAATATTCTATGCACCTGTCAGGGTCAGTTTTTCTTGAAGGTAAACTTTCGATCTTCACCGCACCTAAAGTGGGGAGTGGAAGTGAGGGGCTAGTGTTCTCAGTTAAAATAAGGAAGTAAGGAAACTGGAATGTTTGATCTCATTCACAAATAAATATGACAACCATTTCTTCTTTCTGCCATGAGGGGCCATTTGGTAGCATTGAGGAGGCTGGACTGGGGTCCCCTCTTGAAACCAGAAGTACCGTGGCTACTGTTTTCTTTACATAACTGGCACATATGTGACTACTGAAATGAAGGATGTTTACTTCCACATGGAAAGTCATTGTAGAATGTTCTTGATTCATTAAAGAAAGATCAAAACATGCCTGTGTAATTTTAGACTTAGTGTTGTTCAGTGAACTCTGGACCTAGAAACTGACTCTCTGGTAATTATAATGTCCTATTTTCCTCAAGTCCAAAAAAATAGAACATTTATAGCTTTGGCAATGTCTCCTAGTGTTGATTAGTTCTATGAACTGAGGTTCATTCTCACTGTGGAATAACACAGCCATCAATCATGATGTAGCCAAAAATTCTTGATGGCATAGAATATATGCATTGAGTACATTTTAAGTAAAAAAAAGTATACAGGTTAGAAAAGTGTATATACAGCATGATATAAGAAGAAAAAAATATATAGATGTGTGCATAAAGTGTGTGGAGGAATATACCAAAATGTTAATAGCAATTACCTTTCAATAACAGTGTCTTTTCCTTCTTGTTTTTCTATTTCTCCTAAAACTTCTAAAATAATTATATATTCTTTTAATGTAAAAAGTTTAAAAAATAAATATAAATTAAATGTATTCATTTAAAAATATTTGTTGAGTGTCTTTTATGTGCTAGGCAGTAGGGATAGAGCAAAGGTAAGACACACATAGCCCCTGTCACCACGGGTTTTGCATTCTGGCAGCTCCACAAGACAGTTTCATCTTCACACTGTGGGCATCTAAAAAGAGCACTGAGTAAGGAATGTGTTGCATAGATGAGGTTTAAGAAAAAGCACAACATACATCTGTGGTGGTGTTGAAAAGAAAAAGAATAGCATAATTTTAGGATAGATTTGGAAGTAAGGCATTATACTTTCTGCTGGATTCTGGACAGTAAAATGACAGGTCAACTTGACAAAATAATGCACATTGTTTAAATCCACAAGCTAAAAATGGAAAGTACTTGAAAGTTAGAGTTCATCACCATTCTCTTGATATCAAAAGACGTCTGAATGCTGAAAAGCCTTTTGCAGAAGTATTTGAAACACTTGCAGATCAGATGGTGTCATAAGGACTGTATGAGAAGTGGTGAGCAAGGATGATTTGGGAATCAGCTATGTCTAGTGCTCTCTACATAGACTATCACTTATAGCCTGTCCTGTGTATAAAATTAAATAAATTAAAATATTCTAGACCCAATTTTGCAACCATGGCCTTAAGATATTACAGTTAAAAAATTTTTTTTAATTTAAAAGCAGAAAACCTATTTCCCGAGAACTTGCCATGAGTCCCTACTTGTGTTCTTAAAAAAGATTAGTTTAAATTTATTCATTTGACAGATTAGAGTTTTTCTTACCACTTAAATCTGTTTCAGAGTGGTTTTGTTTATTTTTTTTGCAACATTTGAATCCTTTCCCCAAAATAAAATTAATACCAGAAAACAACCACATGAAGCAATCCACAAGACAGGATTTCCGTGTCTCCAGCAGTTGAAACATTTGACACCTTTCTTGCTCTTTCCCTTAAAAGACACATAAATGAAATTACAGGATTGACTTCACAGCTGGAGCCACTTGATGTGTTTACTCATTCAAAAGATCATTATTGAGTTCCATCCTGGTTCCAGGTGCTGTGATCAATACCGGAGATACAAAAGTGCACAAAGTAAGTCTAAAGCTGGAAAAGTCTTGTTTTTAAGGACCCACGTGATTACATTGGCCTCACCCAGATAATATAGGATGATTTCCCCAACTCAAGGTCACATCCCAAAGACCCTTAGTCACATCTGCCAAGACCCTTTGCCTTGTGCAGTAACATTCACAGGTTCAGGAGATTAGGACTCGAACTTTTGGGGGGAGGGGCAGGGATTATTCTGCCTGCTGCAGCATCTGTAGGGAAAATGGGAGTTCCCAGGGCCATAGTGCTCTCCTGATCCTAATCGACTTGCCCACTGCACACACGCAGTGATGGAGTTGGCCCACTACATAGACACGTGCTTGCACACTTGTTGGCAATGAGCCATCACTGTAAATAAAGAGCTCCGCCCAGTGCTTTCCCTGGCTGGTGGAGGCAGAGGCTGAGGAGGAGGTGAATTGCAGACTTGCCGGATGCAGACGTGATTCTAGCACTCAACCTGCCACCGTGAGTATAAAGATTGGTAAAAAGCCTTTTACCACAGTGTTCCATTGTCATTATTGAGGCTCACCACATCCAGAGTGAACTTGCCTGGAGCCGAAATCCTCCTCCCGCACGACAATATCACACCAGCATTATAATTCAGCGCAGTTTGGAAGTCATTTCAGTAAAGCTTTGGAAGGCGGTAGATGATTATGATGTATTAAAGAATGCTTTTCTCCCCAGAACAAGATGTTTCCATTTGTTGTCCAGCCTCTCCAGCGACAATTATCTTAGGAAAAAAGGATGGGTCCATCTCCATCCTTCCCTGATTCATTAAAATCCTCTCAAGCACAGTGAATTGAGGCATGGTCGGAGCTGGTTGTGAAAGGACTCAGCCATTTGTTCCCACCCCTGCCTCAGGAGTTTCTAAATAAGCCTCTTAAGTTCAGCTTTCACCTTTAGTGCAGCAGTAGTTCCTTCCAAATCAAGGGAAAACACATACCTCTGCTCTCCCTAGTTGGTAAAGGCTGAGAAAAGAGCGCTCTATTTTTCTCCACATCACTGTACTAGGAGAAAGAAAATGGGCTTTGAAGACGGAGATAATGGCATTGAAGCTTGGGAGAGACACTAACTCTTTGACGTTGAGCAAGTTACTCAACAACTCTGGATTGTATCTTTCTGATACATTAAATGAAGATAGCGTCGGTCTTAAAAGACTGTGCGTGCTTACAAGTGGTGATCCTCTACTAGGACTAGAGGTACAGGAACCCTGAAGTGTACTGTCTTCTATAGCACAGTACCTAAATAAATGATCACTTACTGTTTAAGTAACAAACAACTAATGCTTGCTGAGTGCTGTTCTAGATTACAAAGCAGTAACATGTATTTTCTCACTGATTCTCCCACTGGTCCATTTTGTAGACAAGGAACACCTCCTGTTCCAAGATCACCTGGCTCGTTTGTACCAGATCTAAGATCCCCTCTTTGTGCCCCTCTGCCCTTTCCTTTACAAAAGGATGCTTACTGATTGATTTAATGTGGGTGGGGATGCCTTCAGTCTGAAAATTCCTCCGTGATTTTATAACGTTCATCCATGCCCTGCGGGGTCAGCTGCAACCCCTGAATCATTTCAAATGTGTTTTACGCGGGGCCATGGATGCCCACTTGGACCACTGTGTTTGATGGCAACAGACTGTAAGAGGCATCTCTCATTCCTGCCACCCCAGATCCTTTTGACATTCTTTTCTCATTTTGCCTCTTCCTGTAGTGAGAACTCCTCCACCCCTAACCATCCCCAGTGCAGAAAACAACTCTGGAGTGCAGGCATTTAACTGAGCTCTTTATAAATCAGGCATAAGATTTAATTCGGAAATTAGTTATGTGAAGAAATGAGCAAGGTGGAAGGCACTTGGTCATCCCAGAACCTGCTAGCTGCATATCAGAGAGCCATTTTCTCCTTGTTTTTGGTAACAGAAGAGGTGTAGTGGGGGCAGCAATTTGCTGAACTCAAAGAGTGCAAGTCTTCCAGTCTCTTGCTATTGGGGTGGCCAAGGCTGTGAGAGCAGACCTCAATGGGTAGGGCTCACAGGAAATCTCACTAACAGGGGGTCATTCAGCTGGCAGACCCTTGCGCCTTTTCCTCTTTGTCCTTCATCCCACCTGAATTGTGGATGTGGTGGCTGGGGCTCTATCAGTTATCTTGGATCATGAGGCAACCTTAATTATGGAAGCTACACAAAGAATAGTGGGACAGAAAGACAGTTCGGGGCATACATCCCTGCTCATTGTGGGGTCAATAAACCATTCCTAGGCAAACTACCTCTGGATTTTTCTACATAAAGCAAAACACTCTGTCTTTCTAAAGCCACAGTTATTTAGGGAGTTTGCTGTATTTTCACGGTTCTATGCAGCTGAACCAAATCCTGACACACAGAAGCTTTCCTTGACCTTACTTTACAAAAGTGGCACTAGTTTCTTCCGTACTTCATCTGAGTCATTTCACCTCAGATAAATGAAGAACCAGGTTTCAGAAGTCCCTTTGTGAAGGCATATTATCTTCCTTAAAATTGGAGCTGACATGCATAGAGAATTTCATGTCAAGAGGCACCTGTGCATTTGAGGACCAAATCAAGCACTTAGAATCTCCACGTGAAAGGTCTCTTTTCTTTTCTGAGCTTCTCTTAAATCTCACCTTTTAAAAAAAATTGTTGTTGAGTTTTAGAAGTTCTCTATATATTCTAGATATTAACCCCTTATTGGATATGTGATTTGCAAATCTCATCCTGTGACTTATGTTTTTCCTCTGCTGATAGTGACCTTTGACACACACATTTTTTTTTATTTTGATGAAGCTCAGTTTGTCTATTTTTTCTTTTTTGCCTATGCCTTTGATGTCTTATCCAAGAAATCACTACCAAATCCAGGGATTTTTCTTCTGTGTTTTCTTCTAAGAGTTACATACTTGTAGCTCTTTGTATTTCTGTCTCTGATACATTTGAGTTAATTTTTGTATGTGGTGTTAGGTAAGCGTCTAACTTCATTCTGTGATATTCAGTTTACCCAATCTTATTTGTTGAAAACTTCATATTTTAAATGTTTTCTTGTGTTTCATTAATACACAGTACTAATAGTAGCAGCTCTTTATTGCAGCCCATATGCTAGATATTTCCATCATCTTCTGTTATCTCTGTGATGACCCTATGAAGAGGCTACAGTCAGGATAGGCTAGGATATAGTATAATAACAAACAACCCTCCAGATCTCAGAGGTTTATTTTAATAGTTTGTTTCACTCACAGATTTGGCTTTGGGTCTGAGCAACTCTCTACCTGTGAGCCCAGCTTTCTAGGCTGCTTTGATCATGTGGACCCTCCATGTCAACACATTGTACAACTGCTCAGGGAAGAAGAGCAATGAGACTCCAACACTTCATATGAAACGCTGCCACTTGGAAGTCACATGGGGTGCTTCCACTCACATTTCATTGAGCAAAATAAGTCCTGTGGCCATGCCCAATGTCAAGAAAGCAGGGAACTGCAATCCCCATGTGTGCTCAGAAGTAGAGGAGAACCTGATACTGATGACTAAAAGGAATGCTTTCTATATATGGATCTGATATTCCCAATTTCCAGGTTAAAAAAATTAGGGTGCCATAGTTAATCAAGAAGAAGTTCCATTTGGTTTTTAAACTATCTTTTCTTCTTATTCCTAATATAATAGCTATTATATTATAATATACTGGATATAGACTATTTTCTCCCCAAAGAATTATCTAAATTTCTGCCTGTACCAGTCTTGTGAGGTTTATGATGATTTAATGAAATTGCTTCTAAACTGTAAACCAATTTTCAACAAAACAACAAAATTCAGATTGTGGTGAATGATTTTTACAGCTTTCCTGAGCTCCTTCTCCAGAACCACTAACAGCACCTAAGAGTCCACCTGGGGCTCTTAGGAAATACCCAAGTGGCCCTTTTCTTCCTCTGGCATTCAGGGAGCCCAGCTGGAGTGTCTTACAAGCGGCTGCTAAGTAGAAGTAAATTCGCACTGATGTCAATTTACAACGCATTGATGTCAGTTTAAAAAATAGACATTAGAAACGTGATGCTCTGCTCATGTTGCTCCTCCCCACCAGAAGGATCCTGTTTCCCTTTATCCTATCCCCTGATTCCTTCCTGGAATGTAGATGTGATGCTTGGGGGTACAGCAGCCATCTCTCCACATCAGGACTGCAGCTGATCATAGTGCATCAAAGAGTATGAAGGAACATGAGCTCTGCACCGGTCCCCTTCGGACTTCCTGTTACATGGGAAAGATAATCCCTAACCTGTCAGGTTTTCTGTGGCTTGCAGTCTGTAGCAATCCTAACTGGGGCAGAATGGTAGGGAACATGTCTCCAAAATTACAGATAATATTTAATTGCTTTTAAGGGAAAACATACCCATTTGAGCCAGAATAGTGCAGGAAGGACTGGATAAGAAGCAGGGACTGGACAGATTTGGGAGCAGAGGCAGGATGGAAGTCCACAAAAATATGTTACAGTAGCCCACATTTAGAGCATGTCCTTTCCCAGTCCCTTCAATCAGCACCACTCACATGTAAGCAGAGACCAGGGTGGGCACAGGTGCCGAATGAAACTAAAACTTCATAAAAACTCCTCAGTAATTCATTGACTTGGTCATTTGGTGACTTGCTTTAAATAAATCAGCTGTCAGCAAATGGATTTTCAGCAAAGGGATTTAAAGTCTGTGTTTTCAGCTGGAACCATTGTCATTTCCCAGGGCTGCCATATCTCTTACAACAGGTGAGAGCTCCTGTGTGCCAGAGCTGGGCTATGGCCAGGCCAAGAGGGGATAATGCTGGCTGTTCTTTGCTCCAGGAGAGGCCCTGGCAGAGGCCTGTGCTGTCCCAGAGCCCTACAGGGATCCTCGCCGAACAGCTCGTTCACATTCCCACTCTCCAGAGCATTCGGGCATCTGCCTGGGACCGGGGCACAGAGACCAACCCACGGGGAGACCTCCCCTCTGGGGAACAGTGCTTCAATACCGGTCAAGCTCTTGGTGCCTGCCCCTCCTCATCCAGTTTTGTTCTCTCTGAGGAGGCTCCTTGACCCCCTCAGCAAGAGCGTGTGCAGGTGTGAGCCGTCATTTGCCAGACAGGCCTTGATAGGGCTGACTCCCAGCTGACGCTCAAGCTGAGAATGCAAATTCCAAGTACCCAGGGCAGCATCTTGCATTGACAGGAAGTCAGTACACACTGGTCAGATAAATGATCATAATAATACTGCCTTCTATGGAGGGCCTACTGTGTGCCTTGCCTTGGGCAGATCTTCATTTATGTATACTTCAGTTCCCTGGAGTTGCAGTGAGACCTCCTTCTAGAAAATAGGAGTAAGGGTAATAAAATTGACCCTCAAGGTTAAGCTGTGAGACCACCTGCTGGAGGAAACTGGTCAGCCTGAGAAACAAACAGGTCTGCATCAGTCATTGCTTGGAAATGGGTGGGACCACTGGACTGAAACAAAACAAAGTCCACCTTTGTCCAAGTCATTGGGGTAACATGGCCACAATCGCCTGCTATTGTTTTCATCTGCTCTGAATCACTTTCTTTAGGGGAGTCATCTCTTTCTCACCTTCAGGCTCTGTGAGTTTAGGTGGAGATAACTTTAACCTCCCTCCCTGCAGACATGCATCCTGAACTTAGCCAGTGAGCATTCAAAGCATTCAAACCCAAGGACGCAGTGATTCTTTCAGAGTTGTTCATGTAACCCAAGCCAAATGAATCAGGGTCATTCCTGGGACTATCACTGACCCTCACTTTTTGTTTTTTAATAGGAGAAAAATTTTTGGTAAGTGCCTGCCTAAGGATTAAATCAGCTCAGAGAAAAGCATCTCAGAGCTGGTGGTGGAGGAGAGTATGACTGGATCCAGCCATGCCTGAAGCACACACTTACCACTGAGCTTCCCAGTCTCTCTAGCTGATATATTTTGTACAAGCTAGTGTGAGTTGGGTGGATCTAAAACCTGGTCTCAGTACCCAGAGAGGTTCTCAAGGAGAAGACTTGCTCACTGATTTCAGGTGTTCTGGTCCCATTGGCAAAGTTATCACTATGCTAAAGAGATACCACACAGAACCTTTGATTTCCCTGTCCTCCATTCTTAAATCTATCTACCTCCCAAGCCCTTATTTAGATAAATGACAATGTCATGTACACATCAGCCAAAATCTTGAGAGCTTTGATTCTACTCTTTCACACACCCCACAAATTCTATCTCTTGGCAATTCCTGTCATTTGGGCAGACCCCTAAAACACACCCACATCCTTCTACCCTCCTCTAGTTCCTCTGCCACCATCATTGCTGGCCTGGACTACTGCAGTAACCTCTCCACTGGTCTCCCCAAGGCAGCCAGGGTGATCTTTTAAATGGGTAGAGCTGATCATGTCACTGCCCTGCTTCGAAACTTCCGGTGACTTCTCATTGCTCTGAACAGAAATTCCAAACTCCATCTGCTGGCTCATGAGCTGTGTGTGCCCTGGCCCTCAGCCTCTGTGACCTCCTTCCCAGGCCCCTCACCCCCTGCTCGGCACTACTTGCTTCCTTCCTCCCCCTTGACCTTGACCAGAACCTTGCAGCTCCAAGGCCTTTGCCCTTGCAATGCTTCCCTCCTGGAATATTTGTCCCCTGGCTCTCCCCATGCCTAGCCCATTCTCATTTCTTCTGGTCTCAGCCCATGGGTCACCTTCCCAGAGAGGCCCTCTGGTTTACTTGTTTTGGGCTCATTTCTCCCTCTTGAGAATGGCAGCTTCATGCGGGTAAGTGTTACCCAGCCCCCACCACAGCCTCTGCACCACTGGCTGGCATTGTAGTGAGCTGCTCTGGCTCCATCACAGAGTTCCACAGACTCAGGGACCTAAACAACAGAACTTACTCTCTCACAGCTCTGGAGGCCCGATGGCCAAGGTCAGAGTGTTGGCAGGACTGGTTCCTCCTAAAGCCGCTCTTCTGGGCTTGTAGACAGCTGTCATCTCCCTGTGCCCTCACAGGGTCTGTGTCCAAATTTCCCCTTCTCATAGGCACACCAGTCACACTGAATTAGGGCCCACCCTAACAACCCCATTTTAACTTAACCCCCTCTTTAAAGGCCCTGTCCCTCCAAATACAGTCACACTGAGTTCTTGGGGGTTAGGACTTCAATGTACAAGTTTTGGGGAGACACAGTTCAGTCCATGACCAGCATACAGTAAGCTCTCAAAAATATTTATTAAATTAGTGCAGCAATCTTTATCCCCAAATTAGCCAAAGTTGTCTTTGTCTGCTTTATACCCACTACAGTAATCTGTTGGTGATTTGATTTCCCAAATGATTTCTTGATCCTGCTAATAAAGCTTTCTATGCCATGTGACAGGCCTATTTTTCATTGCAAACTAACAAATCAGAATTCTGGTGTTTGCTGTAGTCTGGTGTGCACTTTAATCAGCCTAAGCCTTAATCAGTCTCTCCAAGGTCGCATTACCCCTTCACTGACAATTGCATCCCTGGGCGTCCAGAACCAAGAATCAGGTTCTGGGATGTGCTGGCTGATGGTGGTGCTGCTGGGCAGCTGCGTCTGGGGAGACATCTCCCCGTGTACTAGGTGAAGCACAAGGAGAAACCTCAACCTGGATGGAGGAGGGCTCTTGTCTCTGAACGAGAAAGAGTTCTCTAGCAGGTCTGATCAATGTAGGTAAGGAAGGAATTCAAAAAAGCAAGCGTAGCAGGGAATGGCAATTGCCTTGCAGGCAGCAGAGAGCAAGGAAAAGCAGAAGAATGAAAGGGAAACTCCTTGAACTACTGCTCAGCATAGGGCAGATCCCTTGGCAAATCCTAAAGCCAGGGTCTCCTGGCATCCAGTTTCCACTTGGATTTGCATGGTGTGGGAACAAAGTCCCTACCACTCCACAATTTGGGGAAGCCACAGAGCACTGGATGGAGTGACATTATGTTCTGAGAACTCCCCAGAGGCAAAGAAAGGAGATTTTCAGGCAGACTACTGAAGAGCATGATTGTACAGCTGCAGTCCTGCTTGAGTCACCCAAGCAATGGGAACTTGCTAGCCTAAACCAGAGCTCTCAGTAGCCCCTCTGTATTTATCTGGAGTAGAACAGAGACAGAGTGAAAACTTGTGCTCAAGTCTAGAAAACACAATGACATGGCAAAGTAACAAAGACACTTACCACTGGAAGAATGCAGAGACAAAAAGTAATAAGTTGAGCAGTAAGAAGGCTTTATTTTAAAAGTACACACTCGAAGAAAGGGGAGTGTAGGCAACCTCATAGAGGAGGCACACTTAAGGGTTTAGGATTCTGTCTTTTAAGGCTTTCAAGAATGGGGCAAAGGGCTATTGGTGGGGGGCTATTGGGTTTGGCTTGACTTGTGGTCTCAAGATGTCTCTCTTTGCTGAAAAATATTACGTCACTATCCACAGTCAGTCCTCTGGATAATTCTGTAAGATAAACTTAACACAAGGAAATATTCATCCTGTTCTTCTCCAAGATACTGGTTACCCTCAAGCACTGGGAACATATCAGTTAGGACTACTTTCCCTGTCTTAAGATAGGGCCAATTGTTGGCTGATTATCAAAGAATATGTAAGAAATCTAATCTCCTAACTCCCTGGTTTTTAAAATAGAATATTAGCCTTAAGATGGAGTCTCTCCTGTTCTTACTTTACTGTTTATATCTTGGCATTCTTCATCAAGGCAGGAGATATTAATTGTGATACCTGTCCCATGTCTTTGCCCTACCACAGTGGAACCACTGGCTTCAGCCCCCTTCCCTGATTATGGCTATTTTATAGACGGTCACAGAGGCTAGGTAAGTCTACAAAGTCACCCAGCTAGTAAGTGTGGTGGAATCAGAATTTCCACATGGTTCTCTGGCTGCAATGCGCCTATTTTGTCACAGCTCTACAGTTCTTTCTTCTGCAAATGAATATGCAAAACAAGTGGCAACTGACTATTCAATTCTCCCCTTGCCCCGCCTCCTGGTTGCTTATATCGTTCTCAATGGGGAAACGTTGCTTTGGGAAAAATGAGGGAGGGTGGCAACAGTGAAATCTGAGCAGCCCAACTAAACCAAGGAGCAACTGGCATCTTAAAACCATCTGTCAGGGCTTCACCTCAAATCCCCTTCATCAGATTGAGTCTGAGAGTGGGGCCCCAGCCGTGGCAGGCACGACTTGGCACTTTCCCCAGGCCTGGGTCTTGTGACCAGGGACTCCAGAAAGGAGAATGAGTAAAGAACAAGCAAACAGGAAGGTGGGAGTTCAAGAGTATGTCCTCCCTACGGTCAAGTCCTTCCAAAGCAGCTCTCCCTCTTGCCCAGGCCTCCCGGCCCCACCGCAGGACCAGGTTTCTGTTGCCTGCCAAGTTCAGTCTCATTTGGCTGCTTTGTATCCTAATCGCTGCAGGGACTGGATCCTGTGCCTGAGCACAGGCCATGCAGCTGGTGATCAGAACAAGCCTGCGCATTAACATCACGGAAACCTCACCTAACTCCTGGTTCAAACACTTACCTTCCTTCTGAAATGTGAGACAGAATAATCATCCCAAACTTGTAGGTCAGCCACAAAGATGAATGTGATCCAGTCAAAATCTTGGCATGGTGTGAGTGTTCAGTAAAGTATATTAAAGCTTAGATCCATGGCTTAGGTCTTGCATGATAATCTTCTGAAAACTGATAGCTATTTTAGGAGTTTAAAAATCATATGTCTTCATTATCCTCCCTCCCTCCCTTCCTCCCTTCCTCCCTTCCTTCCAACGTAAGACATCAATAGAAAAGGATTTGAGTTCCAGCTTAGCTACCAATCAGCTTTGCAACCTTGGACAAGTTATTTCACCTCTTAAAGATTCAGTTTCTTTCTCTGAAAAATAATAGTAACAGCTATTATTTAATGGATGACACACTCTTTTAGGGGTTATTAATACACTATTACAATTTACTCTTCTTAACCCTGTGAGGAAGTCAGTTTTCCAAATTTAGTGATGACTTAGTAACTGACCAGGGTTATTACTCAGCCAGGGAATAGCTCAGCCAGAATTTGAATCCTGAACCACTGGGCTTTCAAACGAATGCTCTTTCACTGGCATTACCGTCTTGCCATGAGACTGGCCATACTGACCCTCCCGTGGGACTTGGGTGTGAGCATAGACTCTGGATGCGAAACTGCTTTCTGCTCTGGAGAAACGCAAAGAAAATGCCAGTTGTTACTTGATCTCATGTGCTGGCTCCCTATCTGCTCTCCCTTTGGGGCCCATCTCTCAGCCCGCACCACCCCTAGTGGGAGGAGAGAGCTGACAAACTTACTGCTCTGTCCCTTAACAGCGTCCATTTCTGGACCTGGGGATGGTTGCCTTGGGAACCAAGTGAATCCCTCTGTCTGCTCTGAGGACAGGCAGGCTGAGCAGGCTGCCAGAGATGGGCTTCTGCTGGGCTCTCTGGAGCCAGGGGCTGTTGGACTTGGTTGTCCAGGACACTTGCTGCTTGGGCAGAAACCAGAAGGTGTGGGGTGAGAAAAATGACCTGTAGACATTTGGGAGACGCTGAAACCCAAGGCAGGAAGAGCATCCAGCTAGACCCTGAATCTGAAGGGTTCCCAGACGTGGGAGGAGACGAGAGGATGGAATCCAGGAAGACCAGGAAGAGGACAAAGGGCCCAAGTGTAGGGTGAGTGTCAGAATCCAGAGAAACTCCCACTCAGGTGTCAGTGCCGCGGCTCGCAGGGGAGGGTGGGGAGGGTGGGGATGGTGGGTGTGGGCAGAAGAGGATGTCAGAACACTGGGATGACCCAGATGCATGGGTTCTTCTCACCCTTGCCTTTGTGCCACATCCCTGAGGGATGGGACTTATGAATGGGTCAGTTCTGTTTGTTTGTTATAGACTTTTATTTTTTAAAAGCAGTTTTAGATTCAAGTAAAATTGAGTGGAAAGTAAGGTGAGTCCTATATACCCCTGACTTCACACATGTACAGCCTCCCCCACTGTCAACACCCACTCACCACATTTATTACAACCAATGAACCTTCAGTTGGCATGTCATTATCAGTCCAAGTCCATTGTTCACAATAAGGTTTATTCCTGGTGTTATACATTCTAGGGGTTTGGACAAATATACAATAACATGTATCCATGATTATGGTATCATACAGAATAGTTTAACTGCACTAAAAATTCTCTGTGTTCCACCTATTCATCCCTTCTTCCCCATTAATCTCAGGAAACCACTGCTCCTTTTCCTGTTTCCACAGTTTGGCTTTTTCCAGAATGTCATACAACTGGAATCATGCATTACTATGTAGTCTTTTCAGATTGACTTCTTTCACTTAGTAACATGCACTTAAGTTTCCTCCATGTCTTTTCATGGCTTGATAGCTCATATCTGTTTAGCACTGAATAATACTCCCTTATCTGGATAAATAAACCATAATTTATTTATCAGTTCACCTACTAAAGGACATCTTGGTTGCTTCCAAGTTTTGGCAATTACAAATAAAGCTGCTATAAACATTTGTGTGTAGGTTTTTGTGTGGACATAAGTTTTCAACTACTAGGTAACTACAAAGAACATGACTGCGGGATCATATGGTAAAAGTATGGTTAGTTTTGTAAGCAACTTTTGAGAGAAGTCAATTTTGATGGGTAGAGTTGTTCAGACATGATAGCTCCTCAAAAGATGGTGCTTGGTGTTTAGATAAAGAATGGGGTACAGGGAAGACGGTGGAAGATGCAAAGGAGGGGCAGTAGAAGGCTGACACACCTGCTTCACAATTACCAAGGCTGGGACTAGAGAGCTCATCTTTCTTGGGTCTTGATTTGGCCTTCCCTGAGCCAGAGCTGCCAGCTCGAGTCATATCCCACCCTGAGAAACTCACCAGGCGAATGCAAGAATCACATTATTAACCCAATTCACTGATTTTTCCAATTGCTTTCCCTAAAGAGAAAAATCTTTCTCATGCTTTCCATTTCACAATGTACCAAGCACCCACCCAGTTCATGCTCAGGAACCAGCTGTAGTAATAACACAATGAACCAAATGATGCTAACACCCATCCTAGTGCCACACCAGAAACCTTAGTCTTCTCACTACTTTCAAGGGTCTGCCCAGGAAGGCACTGGTGTGCTGGGGACTGGGACTCAGATTCCTCATTCCCCTTCCCTCCAGGCTGTAACCAGTTGACAAGAGACACAAGGAGCCAAACGGGGACCAGAGGATGAGTTACCAGCAGCAGCGAGGTCCTCATAACTTGCGTAAGGTCATGTTTTCCAGGAAACCATCCCTCCCTGCCCTGCATGGAAGGTAAATGGGCCAACAGAGCAGAAGAAACTTATAAGCCAATCCACTGCTTTGCTTTTTTGCTTTAGGTGATGCCAAGTAATCTGGAGAAGGGTGAGATCATGAAGTTTATGGTGCCGGGGCACACATTCAATAGAAGCAAGAGTCCTGCCCCGAAGGGGGGGTGACGAGGACAGCAACCTTGCCCAACAGAGCAGCGGGGCTGCCAGTTGCCAGCCTCTCACCAGCTCTCCAGTGGATAAGAAAGTGCTCTTCCTTTCTGCTAATGGGATGGGAGGAAGAGACAGAGATAACCCACCATCCTGGTTTGCCTGGGGCTGAAGTGTGCCTGTGATGTGGGACTTCGAACGCAAAAACCAGAAAGCCCCTGGCACATCCAGACAGTTAGTCACCCTATAGCTTCCTCAAGCTTCTACAGTAAGCATCTGTCACGTGGTAATCAGTAAAAGAACTAAAATAATTAAACAATAGGAATGAAAGAGAAGACCAATAATTAAAATAATAAAACCATTTTAAAAATGTGATCCTTTGATCCTTTTCTCCTGTGCCCTGGGTGGGGTATATTTTGAGAGGCAAAGTTGTATCTATGAACTAGTGCAGAACAATGAGTAAGGAAAAGGAGATATGTGTTCCAAATTTACCCTGGGTGACCTTTAGACTATCCAGCGGTAGTATGGAAATTTTTAAGAAGTATCTGTTTCATTACTTTCCCCTTCTCAGTCATAATCAATGGTGAGCATTTCTCCAGATTCTGCCAAACACAGACTGTATTATCTTATTCCTTCCCCAATACCTTCTCTGAACTAAAACTGTGATTTAATGTTATGCCTTCCATTTAAGGAGCATCTCCCACCTTTTGAGCAAGCAGGGCTGAAGATACAATTTGTTCTATTACCTGCTTAACTGTGGGGAAAATCTAGAGATGGATTTCTTGTCTTGATTCAGCAACTTCCTGAATGTATGGCTTTAAATGTTTCCAAGACACAGGTTCTTCATCAAAAGAATGAAGCTGGGAGGCACATCCCCCAAGTTTCAGAGTGCCCCTGGGGGCTGAATCAAAAACAGTGAGAGTGGAAGTGCTCTGTACACTGAAGGACACTGTCCAAAGATTTGCAACTACGTATCAAAGGATTGACCTCTTCGCCTGGGGTGCCAGGAAACACAGAAACCAATTCAACTAGAAAATAAGGAAATACATTCATTCATTCACTATCTATTCATTTATCCCCAAAGCATTTCCTAATTACCTCCATCACCTCTATGCATGGAGCTGGAGACCCAAAGATGATTCAAGTAGTTTCTAACCTGGGATTGCATCTGAAAGAATAGACAGTGAGACTGCAGTCTCCCAGACCACCTCCCACCCGCCCTTTTAGTTCTGGGCTCTGAGACCATAATGGGGCCATAATGAGACAGGTCTGCCATGATGAAAAAAGCAAAGGTCCCAATCACTTCTCTGCTGGCCACAGATAGAAGCTCATGTTTTTCTTTCCTTTCACCCAAAGAGAAAAATAAACACTTTAAAAATGATAAAAATCCCTTCAGTCAGGAAACTGGACTGAGACCTAGAAATGCCAGATAGTAAACACTCAAATTAACAGAGAGAAAAGATCTCTAAAGAGCTTCTGCAGAGCATTCACTGGAGAGGCTGAAAATGAACCCTTTGAAAAACAAAGCAGGTGGGTCTTGAACTCTTCCTATCCAGTTGATCGCAAACTCCATTCAAGCACACACAAGCAGACACACTCAGACAGAGGAAGGTCCCCTCTTGCAGGACTGAGGGGAGACAAGGATGCCTGACTTTCCCATGGACCAGATGTGCTCCACAGGTTGGCAACACCCTGTGCTATGTGGTGGCTGCTGGAAGCCGCCCAACGCCTGGCCCCCACGTCTCAGGCCCACCCCTTCTGCTCACTCAACCTGCCCTGTGAGGATCTGAAACTCAACCCCACCGCAATTTCATTCATTTTGATTAAGATATTGTCCCTGTTGTATGACCTACTCTATCCAGAGTTGGTAAAATTGGGCAAAAGCTAAGTTCTGGGTATTTGCAGGAGAAAAAGACTTAACAGTAGGTCAGTCAGAATGGGGATGCCCTCTCCAGGGTGTCTATCAAGAAAATGCTCAAGTCTTGTGGTTCTTAAACTTTAGTGTGTATCAGAATCACCTGGGAAGTTTGATGAAATAGATTGCTCCTCCACCCACACTTAAACTGGTCTAGGTAAAGAATTTCAGGTTGAAAGGTACACAATCTCAACACTCTGAGGCTGTTCTTCCATTGTGTCCTGGCATCTGATGTGGCTAAGATTTCTCTACCTTATTCTAGCATACCGTTACATCATTTTCCTTTTTATTAATGCTATGTGACTGTGAATATTTAAAAAATATTTTTATTATTTCTATGTGCTTTTGAAATAAGGGCATTTTCCCCATCCTCAGTCTATTATCTTGAATGAGAAGTCTGAGCATGTGCTCTCCGCAGCCTGCAGGAAGCCAGCCTCAGAACACCTCCAAAATCCCAGAGATCAATATGTAAAACCCACACAGTTCTCTCTTTCGGAAATCCCACACTTCCCACCTTTGTCATCTCTCTGTATTCTGGAAGCATAGTGTTCACATAGTTTGCCTCGATGCTTCTTCATTCCCTTGGTTCAGCTGAATATCTAAAGAAGGAAAGAAGGGAAAATGCATCACTTTGTTCAGGTTCTGATCTGAACTGATTAACAGTATTAATTTCCCACTTCTCAACCCCACTGTATGTTTATCCCAGGAAAATTGAATGCATAACTTACCAACTTGTCTGTATATTCTACGGAAGCACATTGTCAGTGCCATTTTTGGCTGTATCCCTTGTACCTAGCTCAATGCCAAACATATAAGGCCATGTATGATTTGTTCATCAACTGCATGAACAACCCTAAGGAAGAAGCAAGATGTATTTGATTAAAGCTATTTCTTGGTTGAGGAAACTGAAGATCAGAGTAACAGCCAAGTTCTAGAGATAGGACTAGAACCCAGAATTTCTGACACTGACCAAATTCAACACATTCCAGGAGAAACAACATAATTTTGTTGGTGATTTATTGACCAAGCATTTCTCAAAAATGTGTCTTTATTCATCTATGTGCTCATCTGACCACATAAAATGTATTCAACAAGATGCTTGTTGGTTTATTCTGATTAAATGAATTAGTATGAGTAAATTAATTTTCCATTTGTTTCTTGATGTTTCTGTACTCATGGAGCATCCTAGAATGGAATAACAGCACTAACAACCCTCCCTCCAGAAAAATGCACATCTGTACACACACACATAAATACGTGAAATTTTGCATCAGTTTCAAAAGGTTCCCAGAACTCCTGAAGCCAAGTTAAGCCTTAAAAACCCCTTTCAAAATTTTGAAATTTTAGGGCTTAGAAGGGACCTGAAGGATGATTGATTTCAATTTCTTCATTTCACAAATAGGAAACTGAAGACTGGAGACGGAAAGTTGCTGGTAGATTGGTTTTAGAGTACATGTGAAGAAGGCACGGGCTATCTACTGCTTGGGACTCCCTGTCCGAGTCAGCTGGGGAAAGAGCCACGCCGCCTTGGACATGGACCTTGCTCAGAACTGTTCTGCTCCTTCCTCTCACCTTCCTGAGCTTCTTATGGGCAGATGCGACTTGGCCAAAGCTTCACAGGCAGTTAGGAGGAGCCCTGACTCTTTTCATTGTTTTTTCTCTTCTTCTCCTTCTTCTCC
Organism: Smutsia gigantea; assembly: GCA_032199065.1. Taxonomy (NCBI): domain Eukaryota; kingdom Metazoa; phylum Chordata; class Mammalia; order Pholidota; family Manidae; genus Smutsia; species Smutsia gigantea. The sequence goes on from JAVSCE010009199.1 coordinate 143,121, forward strand.
TTCTCCTTCTCCTTCTCCTTCTCCTTCTCCTTCTCCTTCTCCTTCTCCTTCTCCTTCTCCTTCTCCTTCTCCTTCTCCTTCTCCTTTCTCCTTTCTCCTTCTCCTTCTTTCTCCTTCTCCTTCTTTCTCCTTCTCCTTCTTTCTCCTTCTCCTTCTTTCTCCTTCTCCTTCTTTCTCCTTCTCCTTCTTTCTCCTTCTCCTTCTTTCTCCTTCTCCTTCTTTCTCCTTCTCCTTCTCCTCTTCTTCTTCCTCTTCTTCCTCCTCTCCTCCTCCTCTCTCCTCTCCTTCTTCTTCTTCTTCTTCTTCTTCTTCTTCTTTTCCTTCTTCTCCTCTTCTTCTTCTTCTTCTTCTCCTTCTTCTCTCTCTCTCTCTCCTCTCCTCCTTCCTCCTCCTCCTCCTCTTCTTCCTTCTTTCTTCTTCTTCTTCTTCTTCCTCCTCCTCCTCCTCCTCCTTTCTTCCTCCTTCCTCCTCCTCCTCCTCCTCCTTCTTCTTCTTCTTCTTCTTTTCTTTTATTTAGGTATAACCGAGTATGACATTAGTTTCAGGTGTACCACTAATGATTTAATATTTGTGTATATCATGAAATGACCACTACACTAAGTCTAGTTAACATTCATCACCATACAGTGACAGCTTTTTTTTCTTGTGATGAGAACTTGTAAAATTTACTCTTAACAACCCCAAAGACATTCAAACCTCTTCCTCCACTGGTTGGCTGCTCTCCTCCCATCCTTCCTTTTGGGTTCTATTTTCTTTGGCTGCTTCTTATATTACATGGCTTTTTTAAAATTAAAAATGAATCAAAATTTCAGACCATGAATTGATAAATAATTAGATTAGGATGATTGAAACCAAAATATTATTTGTATATTTCCAGTGCAAAGCTCCCCAAACCAAATTCCTTATAAATCAATCAGTTGGTTGATCCATCATAATACAGCACTGCTTCCAGCCTTAAGAAAACAACAGCATAAATACAACAGCTGATGGGACAAAGTTAACAGGTGACATTTAAAATCATGTCCAAAATGTCACTAGAGGCTTGAGTAAATGTTATGTTAAAATTATGCTAAAATAAAAATAAAAATAAATGATATTTGTGGAGTGATATGGGCACAGAGCAGAATTAAATTTTGTTGCCAAGCTGATAACACACTGTGACTAAACCTAAAAAACTGACCCTTCCAAATGATAAAAATTGTTAACTGTCTCAGAAATTTAATTGCATAATGACAAAGCTGGTTTATCCAACAGAACTGTAAAAAAAAAATCAAACAACAAAAAAACCCTTTTAGGGTTAAACCCTGCAAACCCCCCCAGAATATATGAAGGACAGATATTTCTGAGTGTTTGGCCAGTGGGGGAACCCAGATCTCAGGACAAGGCAATGACTTATCCAGATCACACAGCAGTGGGTTATGCAGGCTAGATTTCCAGATAATGCCATGAAATCCCTGAATTGGTATTTCTATAAATATTAATGGTGAGCTTTGCTTTCAGCAATGACTGACTACAATGATTGGACCAACAATCCCACTGAGGATCATACAAAAACCCAAACAAAATATAAAGAATGCTTATTTGAAGGCACCAGAAAGCTACCCAGGCAAAGAGAATTTACAGGACCACGGTCTTTCAAAGACAGGGGAAGGGAGGCCAGAAAATGGAGCTCCTTTACTACTTAGTTCTACTGTTAATTCAAAAACAAAAACTGAGCCTAAGAGGCTTAGTAGAACTTTGGGGATTCTCATAGAATTAGAGAGAAATGAAATAAGGTTCACAGTCTTCCAAAGAGGAGGGGCTTTGAAAAATAGGTAAGGCCTTTAGGTGGACAATAGGAAGGGTTGCCACCTAGGAGTAATAGTAAATGGGAAATAGAACATCCCTGAAAAGGACTGTGGCTTCTAATAATTTAATCCCTGGTTTGATAAAGTGATCTGCCATTAGTTTAGCTTACCTTAGGAAAGTTCCAACAGAAGATCAAAAAACAAATATGACAGAGAGAAACTGAGTAGCAAAATGTCAGACTTAAGCCCAGCCGCACACATAATTACAGCAAATAAAATGTATTGACCACTCCAGCTAAAAGGCAGGTATTGTCAAACTGGATTAAAAAGCAATATCCACCCATATGCTGTCTATAAGAGATGTATTTTAAATAAAGGCACAGGGCACAGATAGGTTGAAAGATAAAGAACAGAAAAAGACACAACCTGAAAAAACTAAGGATGGGAGAGCTGGTAAAGTCATATTTTTTTCTTTTTTTTTTATTGTGAAATGATTATCACAGTAAGTTTAGTTAACATCATTCAACATACATAGTTACAAATTATTTTTTCTTGTGATGTAAACTTTTGAGGTTTTTTCTCTTAACAACTTTTCAATACACAAGACATTATTGCTCACCATGCAACAAACAAGTTCCAATACAGTGAACAAGCTCCCACAAGGTGAACAATGCAAAGGCAGTCATATCAGAGAAACTAATTCAGTTACTATAATCAATCAAGTCAACTATGATTATTCATATGATTTTTATACTTAAATTATAAGTGAATCCCACATTTCCCCCTTTTTTTGTTTCAATTGACACAAATGCATATGCATATATTTGTGGAAGGTACCAGAATAATGATTAGCTGGGCTCGGCCTGTGACATAGTTTGTCACAGGCAATGTCTCTCTCGTCTGGAGGGGTGGGGTTCTATGCCTCACCTCAGTTGGCCCCCACGTTGCTCACCTGAGGTCCCTTGCGACTGTGCCTGTCTTAGGTTGTTCCTCCCATAAGGAATCTTACCCGTCTCTGGCTAACCAGCCATCTCCTGGGACCAAACAGGGAGATAAAATACGAAAGAGAGGACAGCCAGCAGCTATAATTCTGGATAAAATCACAATATACATGATTATTTTCTTGCAGCAAATGCAGGTGGGGAATCCGTATATGATTTCACAAAGTTGTTTAAAAGGAATCACTTATTTCTTGAAGTTAATTCTTGAAAAGTAGCATATGCTTCTATTGGCTTTAAAAGACCAACAACTGCCTTCCGCAGACACACTAGGAGAACAGGAATACAAATGCATAACAGTATTAGACCTACAATTATAGACCATATCCAATGAAACAAAGAAAACCAATTTAACATTTCAGGCATTTGTGAAAACTTATCAATACCATGATGAATGTTGTCTATTTTATCTTGAATAGTATGCGAAAAATCAGACAGATTAAAACAACACATCCCTGGAAATTGTTCACATCCCATAGTTCTACAGCCCTCCCCATGCCCCCCCAACATTACATCGGCAATCATAATGCCCCTTTTTCCCTCTTATCCCTCCCTTCCTACCCATCTTCCCCAGGCCCTTTCCCTTTGGTAACTATTAGACTGTTCTTGGGTTCTGTGAGTCTGCTGCTGTTTTGTTCCTTCAGTTTTTTTCTTTGTTCTTATACTCCCCATATGAGTGAAACCATTTGATACTTGTCTTTTTTGGCTTGGCTTATTTCACTGAGCATAATACCCTCTAGCTCCATCCATGTTGTTGCAAATGGTAGGATTTGTTTTCTTATGGCTGAATAATATTCCATTGTGTATATGTACCACATCTTCTTTATCCATTCATCTACTGATGGACACTTAGGTTGCTTCCATTTCTTGGCTATTGTAAATAGTGCTGCAATAAACATAGGGGTGCATCTTTCTTTTTCAAACTGGGCTGCTGTATTCTTGGGGTAAATTCCTAGGAGTGGAATTCCTGGGTCAAATGGTATTTCTATTTTGAGTTTTTTGAGGAAACTCCATACTGCTTTCCACAATGGTTGAACTAATTTGCATTTCCACCAGCAGTGTAGGAGGGTTCCCTTTTTTCCACATCCTCCCAAACATTTGTTGTTGTTTGTGTTTTGAATGTTGGCCATCCTCACTGGTGTGAGGTGATATCTCATTGTGTTTTTAATCTGCATTTCTCTGATGATTAGCGACGTGGAGCATCTTTTCATGTGCCTGTTGGCCATCTGAATTTCTTCTTTAGAGAAGTGTCTATTCATGTCCTCTGCCCATTTCTTAATTGGATTATTTGCTTTTTGTTTGTTAAGGTGCATGAGTTCTTTATATATTTTGGATGTCAACCCTTTATCAGATACGTCATTTATGAATATATTCTCCCATACTGTAGGATGTCTTTTTGTTCTACTGATGGTGTCCTTTGCTGTACAGAAGCTTTTCAGCTTGATATAGTCCCACTTGTTCATTTTTGCTTTTGTTTCCCTTGCCTGGGGAGATATGTTCATGAAGAAGTCGCTCATGTTTATGTACAATAGATTTTTGCCTATGTTTTTTTTCTAAGAGTTTTGTGGTTTCATGACTTACATTCAGGTCTTTGATCCACCTTGAGTTTACCTTTGTGCATGGGGTTAGACTGTAGTCCAGTTTCATTCTCTTACATGTAGCTGTCCAGTTTTTCCAACACCAGCTGCTGAAGAGGCTGTCATCTCCCATTGTATATCCAAGGCTCCTTTATCAAATACTAATTGACTGTATATGTTTGGGTTAATGTTTGGATTTTCTATTCTGTTCCACTGGTCTGTGGGTCTGTTTTTGTGCCAATACCAAAGTGTCTTGATTACTGTGGCTTTGTAGTAGAGGTTGAAGTCAGGGAGTGTAACTCCCCCTGTTTTATTCCTCCTTCTCAGGATTGCTTTGGCTATTCGGGGTCTTTTGTGGTTCCATATGAATTTTAGAATTATTTGTTGCAGTTCATTGAAGAAAGCTGTTGGTAGTTTGATAGGGATTCTGTTGAATCTCTAGATTGCTTTAGGTAGTATAGCCATTTTGACAATATTTATTGTTCCTAGCCAAGAGCATGGGATGCATTTCCATTTGTTAGTGTCCTCTTTAATTTCTCTTAGGAGTGTCTTGTACAGCAGTGTAGGAGGGTTCCCTTTTTTCCACATCCTCCCAAACATTTGTTGTTGTTTGTGTTTTGAATGTTGGCCATCCTCACTGGTGTGAGGTGATATCTCATTGTGTTTTTAATCTGCATTTCTCTGATGATTAGCGACGTGGAGCATCTTTTAATGTGCCTGTTGGCCATCTGAATTTCAAGTGAAAGAGTACAGGTCTTTCACTTCCTTCGATAGGTTTATTCCCAGGTATTTTATTCTTTTTGATGCAATTGTGAATGGAATTGTTTTTCTGATTTCTCTTTCTGTTAGTTCATCGTTAGTGTATAGGACAGCAACAGATTTCTGTGTGTTAATTTTGTATCCTGCAACTTTGCTGAATTCAGACATTAGTTCTAGTAGTTTTGGTGTGGAGTCTTTAGGGTTTTTATGTACAGTATCATGTCATCCGCAAATAGTGACAATTTGACTTCTTCTTTACAATCTGGATGCCTTGTATGTCTTTGTTTTGTCTGATTGCCGTGGCTAGGACCTCCGGTACTATGTTGAATAACAGTGGAGAGAGTGGGCATCCCTGTCTTGTTCCTGATCTTAGATGAAAAGCTTTCAGCTTTTCACTGTTAAGTATGATGTTAGCTATGGGTTTGTCATATATGGCCTTTATGATGTTGAGGTACTTGCCGTCTATACCCATTTTGTTGAGAGTTTTAATCAGGAATGGATGCTGAATTTTGTCAAATGCTTTTTCAGCATCTATGGAGATGATCATGTGGTTTTTGTTCTTCTTTTTGTTGATGTGGTGGATGATGTTGATGGATTTTCGAATGTTGTACCATCCTTGCATCCCTGGGATGAATCCCACTTGATCATGGTGTATGATCCTCTTGATGTATTTTTGAATTCGATTTGCTAATATTTTGTTGAGTATTTTTGCATCTACGTTCATCAGGGATATTGGTCTGTAATTTTCTTTTTTGGTGAGGTCTTTGCCCGGTTTTGGTATTAGAGTGATGATGGCTTCATAGAATGAGTTTGGAAGTATTCCCTCCTCTTCTATTTTTTGGAAGAGTTTAAGGAGAATGGGTGTTATTTCTTCTCTATATGTCTGGTAGAATTCAGAGGTGAATCCATCTGGTCCGGAGGTTTTGTTCTTGGGTAGCTTTTTGATTACTGATTCAATTTCATTGCTGGTGATTGGTCTGCTTAGTTTTTCTGTTTCTTGCTTGGTCAGTCGTGGAAGGTTGTATTTTTCTAAGAAGTTGTCCATTTCTTCTATGTTTTCCAGCTTGTTAGCATATAGATTCTCATAATATTCTCTTATGATTCTTTGTATTTCTGTGGGGTCCATCATGATTTTTCCTTTCTCATTTCTGATTGTGTTTATGTGTGTAGATTCTCTTTTTCTCTTAATGAGTCTGGCTAGGGGTTTATCTATTTTGTTTATTTTTTCAAAGAACCAGCTCTTGGTTTCATTGATTTTTTCTATTGTTTTATTCTTCTCAATTTTATTTATTTCTTCTCTAATCTTTATTATGTCCCTCCTTCTGGTGACTTTGGGCCTCATTTGTTCTTCTTTTTCCAATTTCAGTAATTATGTCTTTAGACTATTCATTTGGGAATGTTCTTCCTTCTTTAAATAGGCCTGGATTGCAATATACTTTCCTCTTAGAACTGCCTTTGCTGCGTCCCACAGAAGTTGTGGCTTTGTGTTGTTGTTGTCATTAGTCTCCATATATTCTTTCATTTCTGTTTTGATTTGGTCATTAACCCACTGATTAGTTAGGAGAATGTTGTTAAATCTTCGTGTATTTGTGAGCTTTTTTGATTTCTTTCTAAAATTTATTTCTAGTTTTATACCGTTGTGATCTGAGAAGTTGGTTGGTGGAATTTCAATATTTTTGAATTTACTGAGGTTCTTTTTGTGGCCTTGTATGTGGTCTATTCTGGAAAATGTTCCATGTGCACTTGAGAAAAATGTGTATCCTGCTGCTTTTGGGTGCAGAGTTCTGTAGATTTCTGTTAGGTCCATCTGTTCTAGTGTGTTGTTCAGTGCCTCTGTGTCTTTACTTATTTTCTGTCTGGTTGATCTGTCCTCTGGAGTGAGTGGTGTGTTGAAGTCTCCTAAGATGAATGCATTGCTGTCTATTTCCTCCTTTAATTCTGTTAGTATTTGTCTCACATACACTGGCGCTCCTGTGTTGGGTGCATATATATTTATAATGGTTATGTCTTCTTGTTGGACTGACTCCTTTATCATTATGTAATGTCCTTCTTTATCACTTGCTACTTTCTTTGTTTGAAGTCTATTTTGTCTGATACAAGTACTGCAACACCTGCTTTTTTCTCCTTGTTGTTTTCATGAAATATCTTTTTCCATCCCTTCACTTTTAATCTGTGTATGTCTTTGGGTTTAAAGTGCATCTCTTGAAGGCAGCATATAGATGGGTCTTGTTTTTTTATCCATTCAGTGACTCTATGTCTTTTGACTGGTGCATTCAGTCCATTTACATTTAGGGTGATTATGGATAGGTATGTACTTATTGGCATTGCAGGCTTCAGATTCGTGGTTGCCAAAGGTTCAAGGTTAACTTCCCTACTATCTAAAAGTCTAACAACTAACTTAATATGCTATTACAAACACAATCAAAGGTTCTTTGTTTGTTTGTTTGTTTCCTCCTTTTTCTTTCTATTCCATTCTTTATATATTAGGTATCATATTCTGTACTGTTTGTCTATCCCTTGATTGACTTTGGGAATAGTTAATTAAATTTTACATTTTCTTAGTAATTAGCTGTTCTATTTTCTTTACTGTGGTTTTTTTACCTCTGGTGACAGCTATTAATCTGTAGGAACACTTCCATCTATAGCAATCCCTCCAAAATACACTGTAGAGATGGTTTGTGGGAGGCAAATTCTCTTATCTGGGAATTGTTTAATCCCTCCTTCAAATTTAAATGATAATCTTGCCAGATAAAGTAATCTTGGTTCAAGGCCCTTCTGCTTCATTGCATTAAATACATCATGCCACTCCCTTCTGGCCTGTAAGGTTTCTGCTGAGAAGTCTGATGATAGCCTGATGGGTTTTCCTTTGTATGTGATCCTATTTCTCTCTCTGGCTGCTTTTAATAGTCTGTCCTTATCCTTGATCTTTCCCATTTTAATTACTGTATGTCTTGCTATTGTCTTTCTTGGGTCCCTTGTGTTGGGAGATCTGTGCACCTCCATGGCCTGAGAGACTATCTCCTTCCCCAGATTGGGGAAGTTTTCAGCAATCACCTCCTCAAAGACACTTTTTATCCCCTTTTCTCTCTCTTCTTCCTCTGGTACCCCTATAATGCGAATATTGTTCCGTTGGATTGGTCACACAGTTCTCTCAATATTCTTTCATTCTTAGAGATCCTTTTTTCTCTCTGTGCCTCAGTTTCTTTATATTCCTCTTCTCTAGTTCCTATTTCATTTATTGTCTCCTCCACTGTATCCAGTCTGCTTTTAATACCATCCATTGTGTTCTTCAATGATTGGATCTCTGACCAGAATTCATTCCTGAGTTCTTGAATATCTTTCCGTACCTCCATGAGCATGTTAATGATTTTTATTTTGAACTCCCTTTCAGGGAGAGTCATAAGGTCCATATCATTTAAATCATTCTCAGGAGTTGTGTTCATAATTTTACTCTGGACCAGGTTCCTTTGGCGTTTCATATTGTGTATGGCGCCCTCTAGTGCCCAGAAGCTCTATTCTCTGGAGCTGCTCAGGCCCTGAAGCAATGCGGGGATTGTAGGGGAGTGGTATTGGTGCCTCCAGGGAGGAAGGGGGTGTTTGCTGGTTCCTGGCTGCTATGCCTGTCTCCACTGCCTGAACCAGTGGGCTGAGCACACAGGTATAAGCCTCTGTGCTTTGCGTTTTTAGTTGCTATAGACAGATCTTTCCTCTGGCTGGCCTAACACCAGGGAAGGATTTCCCAGTTTGCAAGCCCCGTGGGGCTGGCCAGAAGAAAGGCGCACAAGTCTGCCTGTCACAGAAGGGGTTCTTGGAGCTGTGTAGGCGGCCAGGGAGCTGGAGCACCTGAAGATTGTGAAAGCTCCCAACCTGCTGGGCAGAGTGCACCCAGACAATTTTGTCTGCCTGTCCTTTCTCCTGAGTAGTAAGCTCCGCGCAATCCTTGCCCCTTTAGTAGCTCTCTTGCTAAGGGCTTCTTTGTTAGGAAGTCTCTCAGACTGCCCACCCTTCTTTTCTCCCAGAGCAGCTGGGTATGGATCCCTGCTTTCACAGCAGCTGGAATCTTAAGTCTCTCCAGGAATTCTGCCTGTCTTAGCTTTCCAACCCCCTAATTACAAGAGTATCATGCAAGCACCATGTAATGTAGGTTTGTACTCCCAGAGCAGATCTCCAGAGTTAGGTATTCAGCAGTCCCACATCTCCACTCCCTCCCTGCTCCGTTCCTGTTCCTCCCACTGGTGACCTGGGGTGGGGGAAGGGCTTGGATCCTGCAGGACCACAGCTTTAGTACGTTACCCTTTTCTGTGAGGGCTGCTCTTGTCTCCAGGTGCATGCAGTTTGTTGCTGTCCTCTTTCCCATTGCTCTTTCAAGAGTAGTTGATGTAGCTTTATTTTCATATTATATGAGGTTTTAGGAGGAAGCCTCTGTCTCACCTCTCACGCCGCCATCTTTAATCCACTCTCCTTAAAGTCATATTTTTAAAAATAATTTATTTTGGTATCATTAATACACAATTACATGTGCAATATTATGGTTATTAAACTACTCCCTTCACCAGGTCCACCACATCAACCCCATTACAGTCACTGTCCATCAGCATAGTGAGATGCTATAGAATCATTACTTATCTTCTCTGAGTTGTACAGCCCTCCCCATGCCCACCCAACATTACGTCTGCTCATCGTAATGCCCCTTTTTTACTCTTATCCCTCCCTTCCCACCCATCTTCCCCAGTCCCTTTCCCTTTGGTAACTATTATTCTGTTCTTGGGTTCTGTGAGTCTGCTGCTGTTTTGTTCCTTCAGTATTTTTTCTTTGTTCTTATACTCCACAAATGAGTGAAATCATTTGATACTTGTCCATTTCTGCTTGGCTTATTTCACTGAGCATAATACCCTCTAGCTCCATCCATGTTCTTGCAAATGGTAGGATTTGTTTTCTTCTTAAGGCTGAATAATATTCCATTGTGTATATGTACCACATCTTCTTTATCCATTCATCTACTGATGGACACTTAGTTGCTTCCATTTCTTGGCTATTGTAAATAGTGCTGCGATAAACATAGGGGTGCATCTATCTTTTTCAAACTGGGCTGCTGCATTCTTAGGGTAAATTCCTAGGAGTGGAATTCCTGGGTCAAATGGTATTTCTATTTTGAGTTTTTTGAGGAACCTCCATACTGCTTCCACAATGGTTGAACTAATTTGCAGTCCCACCAGCAGTGTAGGAGGGTTCCCTTTTCTCCACATCCTCGCCAACATTTGTTGTTGTTTGTGTTTTGGATGTTGGCCATCCTCACTGGTGTGAGGTGATATCTCATTGTGGTTTTAATCTGCATTTCTCTGATGATTAGCGATGGAGCATCTTTTCATGTGCCTGTTGGCCATCTGAATTTCTTCTTTGGAGAAGTGTCTATTCATGTCCTCTGCCCATTTCTTAATTGGATTATTTGCTTTCTGTTTGTTAAGGTGCATGAGTTCTTTATATATTTTGGATGTCAACCCTTTATCAGATACGTTTTTTATGAATATACTCTCCCATACTGTAGGATGTCTTTTTGTTCTACTGATGGTGTCCTTTGTTGTACAGAAGCTTTTCAGCTTGAT
>JAVSCE010009200.1:0-40574 GCA_032199065.1 Smutsia gigantea
AAAATATATGTAGTACATATAATATAAAACATTATACATCTAATCTTATTTTTGTAAAAATTGAGTCTGATAATTAACTTATTTTTGAAAATTTGTATTTCAGATGGAGAACAAAGCAAAACCTAGATTATTGTTTTCTAATGATGTATGCTCAGGAAAAGGGCACATATTACATTCAGGTAAGTGTGGTTTTCCTTTAATGCTTTTAACGCTTATAAAGGAAATGTTATACCAAGGGTATATTTTCATTAAAACAAGGAGTTTTGAAAGTATAAGTCAAGCCTTCCAAGACCTATGAGATCTTAACACTAAATCAGAGCAGAAAGGTGTGTCATAGTCACTGAGAGCGTGACCTCTGTAGTTCCATTCTCTGGTTTAGCACACTAGCTGTCGCTTAGTGGGATGACAATGGATGGGTCACTCCTCGCCTCCTTCCTTTTCTCCCATCCCTCCATCTTCTTTCTTATCCCCTCACTCTGTTGATATAAGTAAGAACTGTTAAAAGAACTAGGATTTAATTATTTGTCAAATTTTAAGGAAGGATTTCCTTAATTTTTTAGTTGTCTTATGGTAAAATAGTTTTTGGTATGCTACAGTACATTTACATTTATATTGAAGATAATAAAACTGGCATTTAATTCTAATGGTCCAACTTTTAGCAGCAGCATGACTAAAAAAATAAGTATAATGTTATGAGTTTTAAGTTACCTAAGTAGGCAACAACTTAAATAATTCTAAGAGCTTCTTATTTCTTCCAAATCTCATTCTCCTTGATGTCTTAAGCTTAAATTTTGCAATTGGAATTTAATTTCTTTAACCAAAGGTCTTTATTCCTTGTTCAAAATGAAATACCTGGAGAATTATAGCACACTAAGCCTATCAGGTATTTTTTTAGTATAAAAAGTTTATTAGAGACATTCTGATTGGGGGAAAAAAGATGGAGAGTAGGGAGGCAAGGTGGAAACCTCCTCTACATACATACCATGGAAGCAAATGCCACTAAACCTGAAAATGACCTGAAGATTGCAGAACAGACCACCTACACCTGATGAAGAAGAGAAAACCACACAGAGAAGGATAAAGTTGCAGAGCCACAACTGAATGGGACCCAAGCCCTTCCTCCATCCCAGCCCACAGGTGGGAGGAAGAGGAACAGAGCAGGGAAGGGATAGTCGCTCAGGAGCCCTGCACACCTGGCCCTGGAGATCTGCTCTGGGAACATTATTCCACATTGCACTGGTTTCTGGTGATTAGCAGGGCTGGACACCAGGGACGGTTGGAACACTCTGGGAGGCTGAGACTCCAGCTGATTGTGGAGGACAGGCATGCTCTGCCAGTACCACTGAGACCCAAAACAGAGGTGGCAGTTTGAAATATTGGCCAGCAGCAGGAGGAGTGCCAGAGGGGTGAGGTTGGATGGAGCTCTTTCTGGAGGAGAAAGGGTAGGTACACAATACCTTCCCAGCCTTCCCTTGGCCCAACAGGTTGTACACTCATGGGAGCCCTAAATGCTCCATCTCCCTTGCTGGTGGCTCAGCCCCAAGGTGCTTCCCTGCATACTGCCCTCATGCCAGCCCAGTCAGCCAAGCAGTATCAGACTTTGCTGCTTGGCAGGCAGTGGGAGGCTTTCTGAGCTTTCTTAGCCCTGTCTCAGCCCAATTAGTGAGGTTCCTGTAGGAGCCAGCTCCAAGCATTCCTTCCTCTCCAGGGGGCAGCCAAGCCTGGTGCCATGCACCTCACTGCTACCAGGGGGCACCCACATGCCCTGCCCCCTGACTCATCCCATCCACTCCATTAACCCAGAAGCCCCACCATTGCTGCAGGGCAGGCAGAGGGCAGCCCCACGTACAGCGATCCTAGCAGAAGCCACTGCTCTGATCACAAAGGCAAACTGAGGCAAACTACTGAACTGGACTGAGGTAGACCACTGCTGGCAGATGAAATGGTGGCCCTGCCCATTGTCCACCAACAGCAACTGGGGCTCCATTCCAAAGGAGAAGCAGGCACTGGAGAGGAAAGAGCCTTGAGCTTCTGGGCACCACATGATGCCTTGTTCATAAAGCCATTACTCTCTGGACCAGTAAGCATAGAAGATCCATCTAATACAAAGGAAGAAACACAGAAACCCTGATAAAATGAGGAGTAAGAGGAATATGTTCTAAACAAAACTACAGAACAAGATACCGGAAAGAGGGCTAAATGAAATGGAGACCACCAATATTCTTGATAAAGATCTCAAAGTAACAGTCATAAATATGCTCACTGATCTGTAGAAAAGTATTGAAGATCTCAGGGAGGATTTCAACAAAGAGATAAAAGAGCTGAAAAAGAGCCAATCAGAGCTGAAGAATACAGTAACTGAAATGAAAAATAAAATGGAGGGAATGAATAATAGATTGCTGCAAGTAGAGGAGACAATCAATGAGATGAAAATTAGAGAACAGGAACACAATGAAGCTAAGTAACAGAGAAAAAAAAGAATCTCTAGGAATAAAAGAATGATACAAGAGCTGTGTGACCACTCCAAATAAAACAATACTTGCATAATAGGGGTACTAGAAGGAGAAGAGAGAGACAAAAGGATAGAAAGTCTGTTTGAAGAAATAATTTTTGAAAACCCAGTCTGATGAAGGAAATAGACACTTAGGTCATGGAAATCAGAGAGCCCCTAACAAAAGAAACCCCAGGAAGACAACACCAAAACATAAAATAATTAAAATGACAAAGACTAAGGATAAGGAGAGAGTATTGAAAGCAGCCAGAGAGATAAAAAAATAATACTTATAAGGGAAACCCCATCAGGCTGTCAGCAGATTTCTCAGCAGAAACTTTAGAGGCCAGAAGAGAGAGGCATGAAATATTTAATGTATTAAAACAGAAGGACCTTCAATCAAGAATCCTCTGTCTAGCAAGATTATCATTCAAATTTGAAGGAGATATTAAACATTTCCAGATAAGTGAAGGCTGAAGGAATTTATAATGACTAAACCAGCATTACAGGTTGTGTTACAGGGACATCTGTAGATGGAAATGTTCTTAAGCCTAAGTAGTTTTCACCAGTGAAAATAAGCCCACAATAAAGGTAGTAGACCAGTTACTTACCAAACCAGTACAGAATTAAAAACAAAAGTAGTAAAACCACCTATCCACAAAATCAGTTAAGGGATACACAAAAAGTACAGATTATAATATCTAATACATAAAGTGTGGAGAAGGAAGAAGAAGAAAAAAGTACTTTTAGATTGTGGTTGAAATAGAGCAATCATCAACTCAGTATAGACTGTTGTATAGTTAGAAAGCTATCCTTGAACCTACAGTAACCACAAACCTGAAGCCTATGATAGATAAACAAAAAGTACAAATAAGAAAGCCAGTCATAACACTAAAGAAAACCATCAAATAACAAGAGAAGAGTATAAGAGAGGAAGAAAGGAACAGGGAGAAACTATAAAAACAACCAGAAAACAATAAAATGGCAATAAGTACAAACCTATCAATAATCACCTTAAATGTAAATGGACTGAATGTAACAATCAAAAGGCATAGAGTGGCAGAATGGATAAAGAAACAAGACTGCCTATAAGAGACTCATTTTAGACCTAAAGACACACACAGACTGAAAGTGAAGAGATTGAAAAGGATATTTCATGCAAATAATAGGGAGAAAAATGTAGGAGTAGCAGTACTTATATCAGACAAAATAGACTTTAAACAAAATAACAGAGACAAAGAAGGGTATTACATAATGATAAAGGGGTCAGTCTGACAAGAGGATATACCATTATAAATCTATGCACCTAACATAGGAGTACCTAAATATGTAAAACAAATACTAGCAATTAAAAGGGAAAATAGATTGCAGCACATTCATTTTAGGAGACTTTAACACATCACTCACATCAATAGACAGAGCAACCAGACAGAAAATAAGTAAGGAAACAGAGACACTGAACAATACATTAGATCAGATGGACTTAACAGATATCTACAGAACATCCCACCCCAAAGCAGCAGGATACACATTTTTCTCAAATGTACATGGAATGTACTTCAGAATAGATCACATACTAGGCCACAAAAAGAGCCTCAGTAAATTCAAAAAGATTGAAAATGTATCAAGCAACTTCTCAGACCACAATGGTATAAAACTAGAAATAAATTACACAAAACAAAAAAGCCTACAAACACATGGGAGCTAAATAACATGCTTCTAAATAAGCAATAGCTCAATGAACAAATTAAAACAGAAATCAAGCAGTAGGTGGAAACAAATGAAAATAAAAACTGAACAGTCCAAAATTTGTGGGATGCCACAAAAGGCAGTTCTAAGGGAAGTACGTAGCAATACAGGCCTACCTCAAGAAACAAGAACAATCCCAAATAAATAGTCTAAACTCACCATTAAAGAAACTAGAAAAAGAAGAACAAATGAAACCTAAAGTTAGTAGAAGGAGGGACTTAATAAAGACCAAAGCAGAAAGAAATAAAAATAAAATAATAGAAAAAAAAATCAGTGAAACTAAGAACTGGTTCTCTGAGAAAATAAACAAAATGGACAAACCTCTAACCAGCCTTCTCAAGAAAAAAAGAGTGCACAAATAATACCAGAAATAAAAAATGATTCACAGTGGATACCACAGAAATACAAAGAATTATTAAAGAATTCTATGAAAAACTATATGCCAATAACTTGAACAACCTAGAAGAAATGGAAAAATTCCTAGCAAAGCACAACTTTCCAAGACTGACCCAGGAAGAAGCAGAAAATCTGCACAGACCAATTACAAGTTAAAATTGAAAGAGTAATCAAAACACTCCCATCAACAAAAGTCCAGGACCAGATGGCTTCACAGCTGAATTCTAACAAACATTTCAAGAAGAGCTAATACTCATCCTTTAAAAAATATTCTAAAAAGTAGAAGAGAAGAGAATACTTCCAAACTCATTCTATGAGGCGAGCATCACTCTAATACCAAAACCAGACAAAAACACCACAAAAAAAGAAAATTAGAGACCAATATCCCTGATGAACATAGATGCAGAAATTCTCAACAAAGTATTAGCAAACTGAATTCAAAAATAGATCAAAAAGACCATCCTTCATGACAAATTGGGATTTATTCCAGGGATGCAAGGATGGTATAATATTCATAAATCAATCAATGTGATACACCACATTAACAAACGGAAGGATAAAAACCACATAATCTCAACAGATACTGAAAATAATTTGTCAAAATTCAACGTCCATTCATGATGAAAACTCAACAAAGTGGGTATAGAGTGAACATACCTCAACATAATAAAGGCTGTATATGACAAACCCACAGCTTACATCATACTTAATTGGTTAAAAGCTGAAAGCTTTTCCTCTAAGATTGGGAACAAGACAAGGATTCCCACTCTCACCACTTCTATTCAACATAGTACTGGAAGTCCTAGCCACAGCACTCAGACAACACAAAGAGATAAAAAGCATCCATATTGGTAAAGAAGTTAAACTGTTACTGTTTGCAGATGACATGATATTATACATAGAAAACCCTAAAGACTCCACCAAAGAACTATTAGAACTAATAACTGGATTCAGCAAAGTTGCAGGATACAAAATTAATACACAGAAACCTGTTGCATTCCTAAATACTAACAGTGAACTACCAGTAAGAGAAATCAGGAAAACAATTCCACCAGAAAGAATAAAATACATAAGAATAAACTTAACCAAGGAGGTGATAGAGCTGTACTCTGAAAAGTATAAGGCAATCATGAGAGAAATTAAAGCAACCACAAATAAATAGAAATCTATCCCATGTTCATGGGTAGGAAGATATTGTCCAAATGGCCATCCTGCCCAAAGCAATTTACAGATTCAATGCAATCCTTATCAAAATGCCAATGGCATTTTTCAATGAACTAGAATAAATAATTCTAAAATTAATATGGAAACACAAAAGACCCCAAACAGCTAAAGCAATTCTGAGAAAGAAGAAAAAAATGGGGTGTTACCCTTCCTGGCCTCAAGCTATAGTATAAAGCTACAGTAATCAAAATAGTGTGGTATTGGCACAAGAACAGACCTATAGATCAATGGAACAGAATACAGAACCCAGATATAAACCCACACACATATGGTCAATTAATATACGATAAAAGATCCATGAATATGCAGTGGGGAAAAGAAAATCTCTTCAATAACTAGTGTTGGGAAACTGTACACCTACATTCAAGAGAATGAAACTGGATTACTGCCTAACTCTATACACAAAAGTAGACTCGAAATGGATTAAAGACCTGAATGTAAGATTGAAACCATAAAACTCTTAGAACAAAAGAGGCAAAATCTCTTGAACATAAGCAAGAGCAGTTTTTTCTCAGACACATCTCCTCAGGTAAGGGAAAGAAAAAGTGAACAAGTGGGACTATATCAAACTAAAACCTTCTGTACAGCAAAGGACACAATCAGCAGAAGAAAAAGGCAACCTATAGTATGGGAGAAGATAATCGTAAATGATTCATCTGATAAGGTGTTGACATCCTAAATATATGAAGAACTCAACACCAAAAAACAACCCCCCCAAAAAATGGGCAGTGGACCTGAACAGACACTTCTCCAAAGAAGAAATTCAGTTGGCCCACAGGCACATGAAAAGATGCTCCACATCACAAATCATCAGGTAAATACAAATTGAAACCACAATGAGATAGAAATCTTCTCACACCAGTTAAATGGCCACTATCCAAAAGACAAGAAATAACAAGTGTTGGCGAGAATATGGAGAAAAGGGAACCTTCTTACACTGTTGGTGGGAATGTAAATTAGTGCAACCTCTGTGGAAAGCAGTATGGAGGCTCCTCAAAAAACTAAAAACAGAAATACCATTCAACCCAGTAATTCCACTTCTAGGAATTTCCCTGAAGAAAACAAAATCCCTGATTTGAAAAGATGTATTCACCCCTATTGTAATTGACACATTATTTAAAATAGCCAAGATATGGAAGTAACATTAATAGATGAATGGATGAAGAAGAGGTTGTTTATTTACACACTGGAATATTATTCATCATAAAAAGGAAAGAAATCCTGCCATTTGCAACAACATGGATGGATCTAGAGGGTATTATGCTCAGTGAAATAAGCCAGGCAGAGAAAGACAAATGCCATATGATTTCATTTATTTGTGGAATATAAAAACAAAGCAAAACAAAATGAACAAGACAGCAGTAGACTCATAGACACTGAGAGGTGACTAGTGGTTACCATGGGGAAGGGGTTGGGGGAGGGGGAGGGGAATAAAGGGGCACAAAAATTTTCAGTCATAATAAAGTTGGTCATGGGAATAGTAGTGCAGCATAGAGAATATAGCCAGTGATTTTGTAACATCTTCCTATGTAGACATATAGCAACTGCACTAGTGGGAGTGAGGATTTAATAATACAGGTAACTGTTGAACCACTGTCTTGTATATTTGAAACCAGCATAAGATTGCATATCAATGATACTTAAATTTTTTAAAAAAATGTCTATTAGATCCTTTCCTGGGAGGACGTTTTGGTGAGACTGGCAAGAAGAGGTTCTGGGTCCCTGAATCAGAAAGGAAATGTTGGGCAGCTGCTGACAGGGGTTGGGGAGGGGTGGGAAGAAGGACAAAAGCCTGGCGTCACTGGGAAGACGGCCTTGTGGAAGACGGTCTCCTTTGATCTTCCTACCTTGAGCCAGCTGCCTTCAAATGAAACCTTTCCTTGGTTCACAGGATGGGAAATGTAAATGATGATAGATAAAACAGTACAAACTTCGTTATAAAATAAATAAGTCATGCAGATGAAAAGTACAGCATAAGGAATACAGTCAGTAGTATTGCAATATCTTGTATGGTGACAAATGATAACTAGACTTACTGTGATGTTTATAATGTCAAGTCACTATGTTGTACACCTGAAATGAATATATTTTGTTGACTATGTACTTTAATAAAAAATTTTTTAAATAAAAGACAGTGCCAGAATATAACATTATATATAACAGTATGCAGCCTTTGTGCATATAAAAAGACTGTGTCCTAAATTTAGATAGTACATTTCCTTTACCTAATGGAAGTCTTACTTTAATTTCATCATAATAATAATTCAAAACATTTGATTTTAACATATCCTAAATATTATTGTAGTTGAACCTTGCTGTTGTTCTTGGGCCAATATATAAATGTTTGCATTATGGTCAATAACTTTATATATAGAGAAAATTTAAAAGTGTAGTTACATTTAAAGTTTGTTTTAAATTTCTTTTCAAGGAAAGAATGCAACCTTAAGGCTTTTCTTGTGGAATATGGGAAAATTAAATATTTAGGATATTAAGGAAAAAATGGAGTAAGAAAGAGGATGGTAAGGAAAACTTCCCCTAAGCAGGGTCAGTATATAAGTATATTATAATAAGAGCACCAGGTATGAGTGAACATTTATTGCATGCTTACCATGTGTCAGGCATTGTTCTTTACAATGTATGCTTTACACATATTAGTTCTTTTAAAACAACCCTTAATCTTTTTTACAAAAACAGGATCATACTGTACATCCTGTCTTATAGTCTGTTTTGCTGTCACTTAAAATATTACAGACACTTTTATATGCCATTAACTACAGATTAGTATAATTTTAATCACTTATAGCGTACCATTACTCAAATATAATAATGACCTTATTCTTGGTCATTAGGTTGTTTCCAACTTTTCAGCTACTTCAAAGATGAATCCAATGAACATTCTTCAAATTACCCTATCTGCCCAAAAATTATGCCTCAGGAAAGAGGGAGTTGCTTTTAAGTCTTTACATAATCTAATCTGTAATTCTCTTAATGACTTTATTTAGATCTGCAAAGAATTGGTGGGAAAAACACATTAATCTGAAAAGTCCTCAGTTTAATTTTAGTTTTGCATGTTTGTGAAGGATAGAAATCGCCTGGCAAAATTTTGGGGAAACTTAGGATGAGGGGCAAAGAAGCAAAGACATTTAACCCAGACTTCATGATATTCCTAGGGATGTGACTTCACAGTTGCATATGTTGGGAATGTATCCTGCCCAAGATTTTTAAACAGTGCTTTTAAAAAGGCAGAACAGTCAGAGGTTAGTCTGGTCATCACAGATACACTCCTAAATGGAAGAAAAAATGCCAGCTGTCCTGGTGTTAGATTTATGGCTTGGACTGATGGTTCCAGTGACAGCATTGTAGTTTCATAAAGTGCTATGTCACAAGTGGCTTAAAATTGAAGACGATGTCTTCTGAAAAGCTGTTCAGTGATTGAGGAGCTTCACAGGTGGCCCTGTGTAGGTCTTACTGTGCCATGTATCGAGGCCTGCACGATGTCTGGCTGGCCCGCTGTTGGTGAGGCTGATGTTGATCAGTGGGTTTAGTGGGGTCAGCCTCACCTCTCCTTTATAAAGCCCCCCCGCAGCCACTCCTCCCATGGTTTCAGCATCCACTGATTACTTTCCCCCAAATTAATTAGTTCCCTAGAGGTTGCCAAGGCGTAATTTTTTAATTTGGTAATTTCTACTGTTCTTATAAGCTGAGTTATTCTATAAAGAAACCTTAACTATTTGGTAGTTCACAAAGGAAAGACAAAATAAATGCTTGATTGCTTTCTTTTTTTTTAATTTTTAAAGTTCATACCCTAGCAATCTCTAGCTGTCCTGGTATTAGGTTTTTTTAAAGTACTGTCATGCCATGTTTATTTTTTTATTTTTATTTTTATTTTCCAGCCATTACCAGCGAATTTTATTTCTTTTTTTTAATATAATTTATTTTATTATTAATTTACAATTACATGTGCAATATTACGATTATTAAACTACCCCTTCATCAGGTCCCCCCCACCAAACCCACAGTCACTGTCCATCACCGTAGTGAGATGCTATAGAGTCACTACTTGTCCTCTCTGAGTTGTACTGCCCTCCTCGTGCCCCCCCAACATTACATCTGCTAATCGTAATGCCCCTTTTTCCCTCTTATCCCTCCCTTCCCACCCATTTTCCCCAGTCCCTTTCCCTTTGGTAACTATTAGTCCATTCTTGGGTTCTGTGAGTCGGCTGCTGTTTTGTTCCTTCAGTATTTTTTCTTTGTTCTTATACTCCACATATGAGTGAAATCATTTGATACTTGTCTTTTTCGGCTTGGCTTATTTCACTGAGCATAATACCCTCTAGCTCCATCCATGTTGTTGCAAATGGTAGATTTGTTTTCTTCTTATGGCTGAATAATATTCCATTGTGTATATGTACCACCTCTTCTTTATCCATTCATCTACTGATGGACACTTAGGTTGCTTCCATTTCTTGGCTATTGTAAATAGTGCTGCAATAAACATAGGGGTGCATCTGTCTTTTTCAAATTGGGCTGCTGCATTCTTAGGGTAAATTCCTAGGAGTGGAATTCCTGGGTCAAATGGTATTTCTATTTTGAGTTTTTTGAGGAACCTCCATACTGCTTTCCACAATGGTTGAACTAATTTGCAGTCCCACCAGCAGTGTAGGAGGGTTCCCTTTTCTGCACATCCTCACCAACATTTGTTGTTGTTTGTGTTTTGGATGTTGGCCATCCTCACTGGTGTGAGGTGATATCTCATTGTGGTTTTAATCGGCATTTCTCTGATGATTAGCGATGTGGAGCATCTTTTCATGTGCCTGTTGGCCATCTGAATTTCTTCTTTAGAGAAGTGTCTATTCATGTCCTCTGCCCATTTCTTAATTGGATTATTTGCTTTCTGTTTGTTAAGGTGCATGAATTCTTTATATATTTTGGATGTCAACCTTTTATCAGATACGTTTTTTATGAATATATTCTCCCATACTGTAGGATGTCTTTTTGTTCTACTGATGGTGTCCTTTGCTGTACAGAAGCTTTTCAGCTTGATATAGTCCCACTTGTTCATTTTTGCTTTTGTTTCCCTTGCCCGGGAGATATGTTCATGAAGAAGTCGCTCATGTTTATGTCCAAGAGATTTTTGCCTATGTTTTTTTCTAAGAGTTTTATGGTTTCATGACTTACATTCAGGTCTTTGATCCACCTTGAGTTTACCTTTGTGTATGGGGCTAGACAGTAGTCCAGTTTCATTCTCTTACATGTAGCTGTCCAGTTTTTCCAACACCAGCTGCTGAAGAGGCTGTCATCTCCCCATTGTATATCCAAGGCACTTTTATCAAATATTAATTGACTGTATATGTTTGGGTTAATGTTTGGATTTTCTATTCTGTTCCACTGGTCTGTGGGTCTGTTTTTGTGCCAATACCAAATTGTCTTGATTACTGTGGCTTTGTAGTAGAGCTTGAAGTCAGGGAGTGTAATTCCCCCTGTTTTATTCCTCCTTCTCAGGATTGCTTTGGCTATTCGGGGTCTTTTGTTGTTCCATATGAATTTTAGAATTATTTGTTCCAGTTCATTGAAGAAAGCTGTTGGTAGTTTGATAGGGATTGCATTGAATCTGTAGATTGCTTTAGGTAGTATAGCCATTTTGAGAATATTTATTCTTCCTAGCCAAGAGCATGGGATGCATTTCCATTTGTTAGTGTCCTCTTTAATTTCTCTTAGGAGTGTCTTGTAGTTTTCAGAGTACAGGTCTTTCACTTCCTTCGTTAGGTTTATTCCTAGGTATTTTATTCTTTTTGATGCAATTGTGAATGGAATTGTTTTTCTGATTTCTTTCTGTTAGTTCATCATTAGTGTATAGGAAAGCAACAGATTTCTGTGTGTTAATTTTGTATCCTGCAACTTTGCTGAATTCAGATATTAGTTCTAGTAGTTTTGGAATGGAATCTTTAGGGTTTTTTATGTACAGTATCATGTAATCTGCAAATAGTGACAATTTGACTTCTTCTTTACCAATCTGGATGCCTTGTATGTCTTTGTCTTGTCTGATTGCTGTGGCTAGGACCTCCAGTACTATGTTGAATAACAGTGGAGAGAGTGGGCATCCCTGTCTTGTTCCCGATCTTAGATGAAAAGCTTTCAGCGTCTCGCCGTTAAGTATGATGTTAGCTGTGGGTTTGTCATATATAGCCTTTATGATGTTGAGGTACTTGCCCTCTATACCCATTTTGTTGAGAGTTTTAATCAGGAATGGATGCTGAATTTTGTCAAATGCTTTTTCAGCATCTATGGAGATGATCATGTGGTTTTTGTTCTTTTTGTTGATGTGGTGGATGATGTTGATGGATTTTCGAATGTTGTACCATCCTTGCATCCCTGGGATGAATCCCACTTGATCATGGTGTATGATCCTCTTGATGTATTTTTGAATTCGGTTTGCTAATATTTTGTTGAGTATTTTTGCATCTACGTTCATCAGGGATATTGGTCTGTAATTTTCTTTTTTGGTGAGGTCTTTGCCCGGTTTTGGTATTAGAGTGATGCTGGCTTCATAGAATGAGTTTGGAAGTATTCCCTCCTCTTCTATTTTTTGGAAAACTTTAAGGAGAATCGGTGTTATTTCTTCTCTATATGTCTGGTAGAATTCAGAGGTGAATCCATCAGGCCCAGGGGTTTTGTTCTTGGGTAGTTTTTTGTTTACCAATTCGATTTCGTCACTGGTGATTGGTCTGTTTAGTTTTTCTGTTTCTTGCTTGGTCAGTCTTGGAAGGTTGTATTTTTCTAAGAAGTTGTCCATTTCTTCTATGTTTTCCAGCTTGTTAGCATATAGATTCTCATAATATTCTCTTATGATTCTTTGTATTTCTGTGGGGTCTGTCGTGATTTTTCCTTTCTCATTTCTGATTCTGTTTATGTGTGTAGATTCTCTTTTTCTCTTAATGAGTCTGGTTAGGGGTTTATCTGTTTTGTTTATTTTTTGAAAGAACCAGCTCTTGGTTTTATTGATTTTTTTCTATTGTTTTATTCTTCTCAATTTTATTTATTTCTTCTCTAATCTTTATTATGTCCCTCCTTCTGGTGACTTTGGGCCTCATTTGTTCTTCTTTTTCCAATTTCAGTAATTGTGTCTTTAGACTATTCATTTGGGAATGTTCTTCCTTCTTTAAATAGGCCTGGATTGCAATATACTTTCCTCTTAGAACTGCCTTTGCTGCGTCCCACAGAAGTTGTGGCTTTGTGTTGTTGTTGTCATTAGTCTCCATATATTCTTTGATTTCTGTTTTGATTTGGTCGTTAACCCATTGATTAATTAGGAGAGTGTTGTTAAGTCTCCATGTATTTGTGAGCCTTTTTGATTTCTTTCTAAAATTTATTTCTAGTTTTATACCTTGGTGATCTGAGAAGTTGGTTGGTAGGATTTCAATATTTTTGAAATTACTGAGGTTCTTTTTGTGGCCTAGTATGTGGTCTATTCTGGAAAATGTTCCATGTGCACTTGAGAAGAATGTATATCCTGTTGCTTTTGGGTGTAGAGTTCTGTAGATGTCTGTTAGGTCCATCTGTTCTAGTGTGTTGTTCAGTGCCTCTGTGTCTTTACTTATTTTCTGTCTGGTTGATCTGTCCTCTGGAGTGAGTGGTGTGTTGAAGTCTCCTAAGATGAATGCATTGCTGTCTATTTCCTCCTTTAATTCTGTTAGTATTTGTCTCACATATGCTGGCACTCCTGTGTTGGGTGCATATATATTTATAATGGTTATATCTTCTTGTTGGACTGACCCCTTTATCATTATGTAGTGTCCTTCTTTATCTTTTGCTACTTTTTTCGTTTTGAAGTCTATTTTGTTTGATACAAGTAGTGCAACACCTGCTTTTTTCTCTTTGTTGTTTGCATGAAATATCTTTTTCCATCCCTTCACTTTTAGTCTGTGTATATCTTTGGATTTGAGGTGAGTTTCTTGTAGGCAGCATATAGATGGGTCTTGCTTTTTTATCCATTCTGTTACTCTTTGTCTTTTGATGGGTGCATTCAGTATATTTACATTTAGGGTGATTATTGATAGGTATGTACTTATTGCCATTGCTGGCTTTAGATTCGTGGTTACCAAGGGTTCAAGGGTTGCTTCTTTACTATCTAACAATCTAACTTAACTTTCTTGTTAAGTTATTGTAAACACAGTCTGATGTTTCTTTCTTTCTCTCCCTTCTTATTCCTCCTCCTCCATTCTTTCTATAATAGGTATTTTATTCTTTGTCTTTAGTTAGTATTTGGATGGTCTGCTTTCTTTGCTATGATTTTTTTTTCCTCTGGTGACATCTTTTTAGCCTTAGGTGTGCTTCCATCTAGAGCAGTCCATTTAAGATATCCTGTAGTGGTGGTTTATGAGAAGCAAACTCTCTTAACTTTCGTTTATCTGGAAATTGTTTAATCCCTCCATCATATTTAAATGATAATCTTGCTGGATACAATATTCTTGGTTCGAGGCCCTTCTGTTTCATAATGTTAAATATATCATGCCATTCTCTTCTGGCCTGTAAGGTTTCTGTTGAGAAGTCTGATGATAGTCTGATGGGTTTTCCTTTGTAGGCGATCTTTTTTCTCTCTCTAGCTGCCTTTAATACCCTGTCTTTATCTTTGATCTTTGCCATCTTAATTATTATGTGTCTTGGTGTTGTCTTCCTTGGGTCCCTTGTGTTGGGAGATCTGTGAGCTTCGGTGGACTGCGAGACTACTTCCTTCCCCAGCGAGGGAAAGTTTTCAGCAATTATTTCTTCAAAGACACTTTCTATCCCTTTTTCTCTCTCTTCTTCCTCTGGTACTCCTATAATGCGAATATTGTTCCGTTTGGATTGGTCACACAGTTCTCTTAATATTCATTCATTCCTAGAAATCCTTTTATCTCTCTCTGCCTCAGCTGCTCTGTACTCCTGTTCTCTGTTTTCTATTCCATTAACAGTCTCTTGCATCTCATCCATTCTGCTGTTAAGCCCGTCGATCGCTTGTCTGATTTCTGCATTTCTTTCCTCAGTTCCCTCACTTCCTCCCTCAGCTCTTGCACATTTCTCTGTAGGTCCATCAGCATGGTTATGACTTTTATTCTGAATTCTTTTTCAGGGAAGACTGTGCATTTCCATCCCTTCAGACTCCCTCTCTGGGGTTGTCTGGTTGATTTGGGTCTGAACCATATTCCTCTGTCTTTTCATGGCTGTATAATTTGGTCACTGATAGTTGCCACGTATGTCAGCTGGGCTCTTTAAGACTTTAAAAAGAGAAGAAAAAAGAAAAAAAAAAAGAAAAAAAAGAAAGAAAGAAAGAAAAAAAGAAAAAAAGAAAGAAAAGAAAAAACAAAAACAAAAACAAAACAAAACAAAAACAAAAAAATGCCCACCGGACGTAGATTCTGTGGGAATGCTCTAGGTGGCACTATTGCCCCACTATTCCACAGCTGTGACTGTGCCGCTCCGCAGGGCCCTTTATCACTCTGGCAGGGGTGGGAACAAATAGGAGGCTGTTGATCTCAGTGAGAAGTGTTAAGTATGGCTACGCTTCCTCAGTCGCCAGCTAAGGCGTCTGAAACTCCCCAGGACTCCCAGCCTGCTGGGCTGAGTGTGCTGGGGCGATCCGGCTCCTCCGCTGGGCTCCTGTCTCTTTAAGACCGCTGAAGAAAGCGCACACTTTTTTTTTTCCTTCCCGGGAGCCGGCTGCAAGCACCCTGGCGCGTTCCCCGCTCAGATCCTGCCCCTCTGTCTCTCCAATCTCCGCTGCACTGCGCAATGTGGGTCAGCGCTCCCCACGCAGATCCCCGGGGCTGGCTACTTTGCGGGGTGTACTTCCACTCCCTCCCGGCTCTGAATCCTCTCCTCCCGCCGGTGCGCTGGGGTGGGGGAGGGCTCGGGTCCCGCCGGGTCGCTGCTCCATATCTTACCCACCTCTTGGGGTGCCGAGTCCTCTCGGGTGTAGCTGCACGCTGTGCACTTTCCTGTGTATTCTTGTGTCTCTTTTAGGAATAGATGTATTTTCTGTGTTTTCGTAGATAAATATAGTGTTGGGAGGAGATTTCTGCCGCCCTGCTCACACCGCCATCTTCCCGGAAGTCCCATGCCATTTTTAAAGTAATGTCATGAATTCTTGGATTCTTAAAAAATGTTGATTTGCAGCAGTCCTTGTAATCATTAGTCATACTGATGTTCACCTTGGTACATCATAAACCAGTGGGATCTCTTCAGATTGGCTCTTCTCTTCTTTCCATGGAAGTCCAGTTTCTTTGATCACTTCTTTGCCAACTGGCACATCTTGTACATTTCTTATCTGAGATCTGGAATCAGCCATTTCTCTAAGGAGCCCTGTTCCTTTTAGTGCATATGGTATTTAGGACCATCTGGGTGCTTACATGTTCTTTGCTATTGTGGTGTCATTGCTTCTAGGACTTTTAGCAAGGAAAAGAGCATTTTATTTTTTGGAGAGAAAGTATATTGCAAGTTTATATGGATATTTTCAGTTCAAATGTACAATTACAGAATTTTTACTGTTTTGAATTTATACATGTGTTTCTTCTCTCTTAAATTAAACGTCTTGGGTTTTAATAACAATCCTTTTATTCTGTAGTATATCTAAAATAGTGAAAGTAAGAATACCAATATCACTACTAGCAATTAGACATCTGAATGCAATTTAAATTTTCTTTGTCCTTTCCACCCCCACCAGACTATATTGTGATATAAATACATAGTCAAATTCTGTGTTTGAAAGGCAATTTGAAGTAATTCTTTATACTGTGTGACCTTGCTGCCAACTTGATATGAAACTAGGTTCAATTGTTTCAGTTTGTAGGATATTTTTACTTTTTGGTTGTAAAAAAAAAAGAAAAAAGTACAATCCAGAATCAAAACTTAAATAAAACAAGATACATTCACAGAAGTCTAACTTTTATCTGTGTCCCTTTCATCCAGTGTCCTCCCTCCCCCATGGTAACCACCATTTGATTTTGGTCTCTTTTTGTACTTTTTAAAACATTAAGCAAAATATGTAATTATAATAATTATATAAAGACAGTATTAATAGCCAAAATTTGGGAACAAACCAAATGTGCGTTAGCAGGTGAATAAACAAATGTGGTATAGCCAAACCATGGAATAATACTAAGTAACAAAAATAAACTTGATAAACACAACATCTTGGATCTCAGGGGAATTATGCTGAGTTTAAAAAGCCAATCATTAAAGGTTGCATACTGTATGATACCATTTATATAGCATTCTTCAAATGACAAAATTATAGAGATGGAGAAAGACTACTGGTTACCAAAGGCTAGGAAGGGCTGTTGGGCAGGGAGGTGGCTTTGGATGAAGGACGGTAGCGTGACGCATCCTCATGCTGGGACTGGTCTGTCTCCTACCTGTGGTGGTGGCCATACAGTGAGATAAAGTTGCATGGAACTAAATACACACATCCCCCACACACAACCACACGCATGTAAAGCTGGGAACATTTGAATAAGGTTGATGAATGGTATCAATGTCAGTTTGCAGGTTGTATTGTACTGTTACTATACTGGAAGATGTTGTATTCGGGGAAACTGGGTGAAGGGTGTTCGGGATCTCTCTGTATTTCTTACCACTACATATGAATCTGCAATTATCTTAATATTTTTTAAAAGTGAAGTTTTTTGATGATATGTGAGAGTAGAACAAAGCAATTTTTCTAATTTAATATTAAAAATGTTAATTTATGTATGGTAACCAAAATTTTACCAAATTTTAATAGGCATTTGACTATTTCATCTATATCTCTTATATTTAAATTAGCCCCTAACTTGTTTTTGAATGTACTTTTTGGAAAAATTTGGAATTGCCTGATAATAGGGATCACCTTTCCTGTGGGCTATTCAGCAAATGTTTAGGTTTGAAGGTGTAGGCATCTCTTCTTCCAGAAAGCAAGGTTAGGTGCCAGCATAGCTCTATGCTTTGTCTAGTTTTCCCTCCATCTCCCCTAAAGCTCTGAGAGCACAAAATACATCTTGTTTATCCACTGATCTATTCCTGGGGTTTAGTATAATGTCTTGAACACAATAGACGCTCAACAAATATTTGGTGAGTCAATAACATATCTTTCCACATACTACTACTATTTCTTCACAGATAGGAAGAAGATAGCTTGTAGAATTTAAATCCACGAAAAATCTAAATACTAACAAAAGGAAAATTACTTAGCAGGTATCTAGAAATGATTACATAAAACTAGGAAAAGGGAAACTTTTCTTAAGATACTAAAATCATTTTGTGACTTCAAAATGTTAAGAAGGGAGATTTTGCAGAGAAGTCTGCATACACTCATGGCCCCCAGTGTGGTCTCTGTCAGTTCCCTGTTGAACTGATAAAAATCCCAAGCGCAGATAATACGTAGAGCTGGCAGAGCATGAGGCTGATTGGCACTCTGAATTGCTACAGCTTCTTGAGTACTGTGGGGATATCTCTTAAAATACAAAAACAGAACTTGTAGAAGTCTATTCTACAGAAGTAAAAAGCATTAATGTGTAAGTATATTTATTGCAGCACTGTTTGCATTGAAAAAAAACAAGAAACAACCTGGATGTCTGCCTGTGAGCAGGGAAGAATTGAATGAATTATTCATTGATACCGTGGAATGTTATGCATCTATTAAAAGGATGGTTTAAATATATATTCATGTGGAAAGATATTCATAATATATTGAGAGAAGAAAGTCAGTTTTATAATATCACCTTTTTATAAAAATGTAAATATGGATGGGATGTTTAAGTAGATGTGGGTATATATATGTGTTCTAGGTTCATACACAAGATGTCGAATGGATGCACACCCAACTTTTAACATCGGTCACCTCACCTAGCAGAGTGGAAGGCAGAAAAGGAAAGCTGCCAGCTTTTTGTTTGACTTTCTCTTTGACTTGTATTATGTGAAAAGCAAAAAAAATTTAAAGGCCTACAAGAATTCTTTCCTTTTGAAAAGAAAAAACCACACTGTACAATCATGTTGGGCACTATGAAAGGGCCAAGAGGGACTGACTCACTGAGTGATGCTGCGGGAAGGGAGCGGGTTAGTTGGCTTGCTGTGTGCATCTTCCATTTTACTTTCCTCATTTTCTTTTAATAATATTTATTTTTATATTTTTATCATTTTTGACATTTGACATGTTATCTTGATTTTCATTATAAAGGTGTGCTTGAGTTTTTCCATAATTATGTCCTTCTGCCTAAATCTTTCCTTCCCCTTCTGACAATATTAATATGATTGTTCAACTTTCTTTAGCTTGAAGATGATATTATTGTCAAACAGAATTACTTTAACACTATAAAAAATTTTGCACTTCAACTTTCTTCTGAGGAATGGATGATACTAGAATTTTCCCAGCTGGGCTTCATTGGTAAGAAAAGTGTCAGCTTTGTCTACTTTTTAGAAAGAACTGTGACTCTTAGAATTTTTTACTTTAAAGTTGTCCTTTTTCTCTGGAAATGGATTGCTTTTGAGGAAATTTAACTTAGGTGAACTGCCACATGTGAAATGATGAATGTCAGTCCATAGGAGTTGAAGACTTAAGTCTAATATTTACTCTGGAATTCTACATGGCAGCCCCACTGGCTTCTTGTGTACACACACAGTCAACTGTGGTCCTGGTGAGCATGCCTGGGGTCTGCTCTGATGGCCTCCAGTTTCTCATTTATGTATGACTCAGTGCTTTTGCGGGATTGGGTTCTTTGTAGAAGAATGCCACACTGTTTCCTAATATGAATTTCTGATATTTGATATATGAAATTTTTGTTCAATGATTAATTTGTGTTGATTTGTTGCTTCCATTGACTAGTCAGGGTGCTCATTTAAAAAGTTTTTTTCACTAAAATTCCTAAATTTTGCAACATATTTATTTTAAAACTGAAGAATTGAAGGACATTTATAGGTTTTAAAAAATACTCAGAGGGTAACATTTCACTTCCTCCAGTACTTTAAAACTAACTTAGAGCATGGGACTTTGGCCTTCTTACTCATTTATCTCAAAACTTGAGTCAGAAAACACCTTTACTTGTGAAGGTTCCAGTGAAGACAGAATTAGGAGTTCTTGTTTTTTGTATTTATCAATTTAGTTAAAAAATATTTTACCTAAACCTCTGAAGTTACTTTTTTTTATGGGAAGAATCTTAGTAAGACATGAAGGAATAATCTCTGACTTGCTTCTTGAATCCTTGGAGGCAGTAGTTGCATGATAGATTTTGTAATAGGGAAAGTCAGGAAATCAGTACTTCTGTTTATACCCAGGTGACATCCACAATGTTTAGCTAAAGAAAATTTGTTTGTTTTTGACAAGACAAGTGGGGAAATTACTTATAATGGTTTATAGTTGAAAGCACACGCTTTAGTGTATTTCTTGTCCATTTTGTTGCATGGTTTCTTTACTGCACCTGTTGACTGATAATATCTTTTCAGGTAAAATGTTCCAAGCACCAGACCTCACTCTGATTGTAGAGTTCATATTTATGTTCTATAAGGAGAAACCTATTGACTGGCTCTTAGACCATATTCTCTGGGTGAAAGTCTGCAACCCTGAAAAAGATGCAGTAAGTGAATTTCTTATGAAGGTGGAAGAGGCTTCTTTTCTACACTTCATGAAAGTGACTTCTGGGGAGCCAGATTTTATAAATGAAGAGTTAAACAGATGGCCAAAAGAAAACAGTGTTTCCGCTTAACATTTCACTTTCTTTCTTGAACTGAGGGAAGTTCCTGTGTTAGATGAGGGACTTTTAAATAGCAGTGGAAAGTCCTGTAAATCAGTGAAGCCCACCTTTTTTAAAATTGCTGATGGATGTTTATAGTGTCTTTAGGCTCTTCTATTTCATTACTACTGGCTATAGATGTTGAGCATATCTGTCCTATGTGGGGTATTGTTTCAGTTTTCTTCATATTCTCTTGTCAGTTTTCTTTTTTCAAATACTTTGGGAACAATAGGAGACCTCAGCACATCTGGGAATAAGGAATAATATAGAAGTAATGTTTTATACCACAGCAATGGCAAGTCAAAAAAGTGCCTTTCAGTGTATCACTTGTAAGAAGTCTATCTTCCTATTAATGTGCTGCCCTCTGGGTGGTGGGTGGTGGTGGCAGGTAACTAAGTGAACAAAGATTTTTGCTTTGATTGTTACTTCCATAGAAATCTTATTGTAAAAGTTATTCGATACGTTTTCCTTGTCCAGTTTGAGTCGTACCTCTGGGAAAAAAAACTTAAATATTTATTTGGTATAAACATAAATAAAATATGAATGTATACATTCTTAAAAATGAAAAGTCAATTTTGATGTATAATAACAAGGAAATATTTATTATAAGCCCATGTCATTATAGGGTTGATTGAACATTCTAACAAGCAGTTAATGTGACTTCATGACCTTGTATTCCCTAGAATAGTTCGATCCTGCCCGTTAGTTTTTAGGATGCTAAAAATACTTTAAATCACCTATAAATTTTAGTGCACAGCCCTTTGGACAGCTTGATCTATTCTTTCACTCATCCTTAGGCCATGTTTTTCTGAGGCCTAGGGTTCTTCAGTTGCTTCCAGTGGGATGCCCAGAAGCTGTCACCACATACTTGCTGGCCTCTGAAACAGTATCTCTTTGACAGTGGTCTGAGAAACCCTTCAGAGCAGGCACACATTCTTCCAAAGGTTTATAGACTTTCTTTGACTCTTTAGGCCCTACTGTGTCCTGTTGAGTGGTGGGCTCTGTCTTGGGCGGGGGCTGTCTGTACTTCCCTCGCTCTGTCTACTCCACCTTCCCTTCTCTCCCTCCCTTTGTTCTTCCCCTTTACTCTCCCATCCCTTCTTTCTCCCTTTCTCACACTCTTCAACTTCTCACTTACTGAGTAGTTGAATTTGTGTGAATAAACCATTTCACTTCTATTCTAGTGTTAGTAATAATGCTAATAAAGTAAAACCTCTTGAGAAAAATTAGGCATTTAACAACCAATAATTTTTAGAGGTCTTTCAAAGTAGAAGTGTCTTATAAATGAAAAAATGTGTTCGTGGCCCAAAACTTAGAAAAGTCATTGAAAATGGGAAGAGTTTATGAAAGCATGACAAGACAGCCAGGGCTATCTTGAAGCAGTGAACTGACGCACATCAAGAGTCCTGCTGGCATTGTGGCTTTCACGTGCTGTGATCCAGTGTGAGGACAGTGCTAATCCGAAGTCTGGGCCATGCGACACTGGCCTTGAAACATAGGTGTCACTTACCTGGGCTCAGATGGATTGTCTGTAGAACTTTTAAAATCATTTACTTGTTTGAAGTCAAGTTACTGTCTCACGTTTTTGGATTACTTTCATGCAACAAAATGTGCTTTATAGTATTGGCAAATTCTTCACTATATTACCCAAATAAAGATGTTTTGTATATTTGAGCCAAACCTCTAGTCTATGGTTTGTACATTTTAATATGAAAAGTCAAATCTATATTGACATATCTTGAAAAAATGGTTGAAATTAAATCCTTAACCCTTCTCTTAAATTTGCTTTTTTAAAATTCCTCCATCACATCTATTTACCAAGTAAGCAGCAAATCTATTAATGTCTTAAAGAGGCATTAATACATATGACTAGGAATTATGAGGTAAAGTTGGATTTTTAAAAATTTTCTTCTAATGGACTTCTAATTTTTCAGATGAGAACAAGATCTCACTTTGTATTGTTACATTAACCTGATTTTTTTTTTTTTTACATTTAGAAACATTGTGATAGACAGAAAGCAAATCTGCGCATTCGCTTCAGACCTTCCCTTTTCCAACATGTTGGTCTGCATTCTTCACTCACAGGAAAAATTCAGAAACTCACGGTTGGTGACTTGGGTTTTCTCATGCACATACAATTTGTTTTTTATTGTATAATCATTGCTCTTCTAACATATGAACAAGTTATATATTTTTTAATAGTATATATGTCTTTCCTTCTAGGATAAAGATTACATGAAACCATTACTTCTTAAAATTCATGTAAACCCACCAGCAGAGGTGTCTACTTCTTTGAAGGTCTACCAAGGACATACACTGGAGAAAACTTACATGGGGGAGGATTTCTTCTGGGCTATAACCCCAACAGCTGGAGACTACATCTTGTTTAAATTTGATAAACCAGCCAATGTAGAAAGGTTGGTGATGATTGAAATATGTTCTGTCTTACACTTCAGGCTGCTTATTCATACTGTGATTTATGGTGGAACGTTTTCATGTATGACAGATATGAACAGACAGTGGGTCCCAAATGTTGGGTCATCAAGCCCATTTCCTCCAGCTCAATAATAAAGTGTGTTGTGTTCAGATACACTGTCAGCATGTAGCATGTTTGATAAATTCTATTAGTATTTCTGAATGTATATTTAGTATCGTTTTTAAATACTTTTATGTAGCATTCTCTCTTAAAATCTCAAATTAGTTTTCATATCCTAGAATATCTCTTAAGATTAGGGGAAGTAGTTGATTACCCATGGTTTTGGTTGAAATGATAAATCTGACAGATCACAACTCTTCCTAGTCAGTGGTTTTGCAAATGCTGATTGTTTTTAGTACACTGTAGAGGAATTTATGACCTTTTTCTGTGTTTTCAGCATTTATATTCATTTTACAAATCTTAGAACTTTTTCTCTCCATTTTTTACTTACCAGTCATGATTCCTTAAACCTTTCCTCACTGTTGGGTGTATTCCTCAGACTGTCTGTGGTATAGGTAAATGTAATCCACAGAATAGAATATATTTCTCCAGCTTGTGGCATTATTATGTTATATGTTCTTGTATGAAGGCTATTTGGTTTTTAGAATCTGCCAAAAGTCATTTGGAATAATAACTCTATTTAAGGTGGTCAAAAACAATGCATAGCTACAGTAACATTACTTGCTTTTGTTATTCTAAACTGATTCTAAAGAGCAATTTTAAGTGTAAAAGTTTAAGCAATGGGAATATCACTGGAAAAACACATAAAAATACTTTAGAGTAATATTTCACACTTATATGAGTATATAATTTTTGTTATTTAATGTTCATTTTTATAGTGTATAATGGTACTCTGCACTTTGTTCACTTCCTTTAAGAGTCATCATAGAATCAGAGACAGTTTTCTTCCACCTCATGAACAGGAGCCCCAAACAACTTCTAGTGGTTTGTTTTCAGCAAATGAAAGTAATTTCATGAGAGAATCTGCTAGGGAGCTCGCCTGCTAGAGGTCAAATTTTTTAACAAATACATTTACAACAAACCTCTGTAAAATAATATTTACATGCCCCTACTGAAGACATATTTCTAGTAAAACACAGTTCTTCTAAAATCATAATGTATGTGAATTTTCTTAGACTTCATAGATTGTCCCATCCTTCTTAGGACAAGAGAAAAGGCATTACTTTTTTGTTTCCACAGTAACTTATTTACTGAAAGGGGAAAAAGCAGAAGTTGTGTTTATCAATACAGAAATGAAGTGTTAGGAAGAATATTCTCTGACTTAGGAATATATGTCAGGAAGATATATATTCATTATCCAAAAATTTTTAAGTATGAAGAATAAGAAAAAAATCACAACCCCAAGGGACAACCTTGTGTCCTTGACACATTTTTTCTTAGTAGTTCTGTGCATTTTCTACTTTGAGGTCTGTGTGTAATTGTATCTTACGTTTTCAGTTATACTTTGTCTTCAGTGACTGATAAACATTTTAACTGCTGCACAGTATCCCATTGCAAAGTTCTTAGGTTAAACTTTTTCGGTGTTACTGAGTTTTTCACTATAAATAATCACATAGTGAATGTCTCTGAATCAGTCTGTTTAAACTCCAAATTATATCCATGGGCTCTTTTTCACTCTGTTCTGTATTTCTGAATCAATAGCTGAGATACTGAATGGCCCATAGTTAGAGGAAGCAGCATACCATGTCAAAGATGCCTTCAAAAAGTGTCTCTCATCTGAAAATGCTGGAAGAAGCTTCTTACTTGGGTACTCTAACTTGTATAACTTGGAAAATCAAGTCCTTGTCACTAGTGATTTTTTGCTGACAAATGCCATACCATATCATAACCATTCTGTAACTACTACTTGCTGAGTATTTTTAACATGCAAGGCACTTTTTGTCAGTTCTCATAAGCAACTTGGTACAGTCATGTGAGGTTGGGGGAGCATCTGCATTGTGTAGAGAAAACCCAGCCTCAGAAAGCTAATGTAACTTGCTAAAGGTGAAAATTCTAAGGAATGAAAGACCCAAAATTTGGATCTAGGTCTTTCTGACTCCTAAAGATAAACTTTGAGCCATTTAACTTAACTCCAGTTTTAGATTTAGATTTAGATAGGCTTTATATGCCCTCTCTAGGTTCCTCCTCCCGCAACAACTTACACATAGACACCAGCAGACTATCAAAACAACATTATACTCACACCCAGTATTTCAAATTTATCATAGTGTATCATGTGATCAGTCACTATTCAAATATTCGTTAGTATTGACAAGTTCAGTTATTCAGATATTTAGAATTGGTTAATTCATCTTCAGTCTACTAATACTGAAATTATTTGTATTGGATAAAACACTGGTCTTTGAACTTGCCATGACTGGTGTCAGAGTGAAAATTTTCTCTGATACAAGATTCAGTGTTATATAGCCGCTACAGTTTTGATTATTCCTGTCAAGAGGTTTATATACTTAAAGCAGAGTAAACAGCAACACAAAACTCATCATCTTTCTTTATCTGTCAAGTACATTATTGTTTTAAGCAGCAGACAAGCCCTATCTGACAGGGGGAGTTGATACATCACCTAAGGGTTGTACTCTGGAGTTCAGCTCCCTACGACTACTCAGAATACATCCCGTGCAAGTTCTAGTGTTGTTGGCTTAGAATCTTGTTTAAAAAGCTTCCTTGTAGGTAAGGCCATATTCTAGGATCTTTGTAAAGTCTAGTCTGCTCATATTTTTGTTTTTGTTTGTATTTCTAGTTATTTGTTCCATAGTGGCAACCAAGAACATCCAGGAGACATTCTGCTAAACACAACTGTGGAAGTTTTGCCTTTTAAGGTATGACTTTTTTTTTACCCCCTTATTTTTCCATAAGAACTGATAGCAGTAGACTTGGATTGAAGGTGTTCTTGCTTATGAGGTGAAAGAAAATTCTCATGATTTCAGGGTCTCAGTGGTGAGTAATAGCAGTTTCTTGCCTTATGCATAGCAAGAGTCTTCATTTTGTTTCCTGTTGGAAAATAACTTGGAAGTTTGTACTAGAAAAATAAATGAATCATTATTTTACTTCAGTGTTTACCTGCTATTTATATTTGGTGTCCCAAAGTACCATGTGGTTTTAATGCCTGTTGACTAATACACAAAACGAATTCATTGGTTTCTAAGGAATGCTTAGATTCCTTTCAAGTTAACACACAGTTCTTCTGTACAGTTTTAATAGAAAATAGTGTTCTAGTAAATTGATTTAAATTTGAAATTAAAATTTAAATTTGCTAACCACCAATATATTATATACAGATTCAGATTATGATTTAAAAAGAGAATAATTATATTGATAAGACCCTTCAGGTCAAGACTGAGATGATGTTTTCTCTTCTTAGAGATAACTACCACAAATTTCACTTTTATATTTATTAAAATTCATTACTAAGTTAGCTTTGTTTTAAATAGAAATAATTATTTGTAAAATTAATACTTTTGTTCTATTTTAGAGTGAAGGTTTGGAAATAAGCAGAGAAACCAAAGACAAACGATTAGAAGATGGTTATTTCAGAATAGGTAATCCCTACTTTGGTCACTAGTAAAATGACCTTTACTTTTCTGGACTTACTCCTAAAATAATTTTAAATTCTTTTCAGATGTTAAGTAGCTTAAGGATTATAATCACCAGTGTATTCCAAGTTTTATTTGTCGTGTTTTAGTATATACTTGTTATCTTGACCCAGCTAGGACTTCAGACCAAAAGTTCATTTACTGGTTCCTCTCTCCATCTGTCATTTCATTGTTGATATTTGCTGTAGATAACCTCCCTTCAGCCATCTTTGCAGGCTCTTACTGGGTGACCTTAGCTATTCTAATGGTCTCAGCAACATCCATATGCCAGAATCTGTGTCTTTAGCTCCTCCCTCCCTCCTGAGCTTAGATCTGTATTGAGATGCCCACTGACATAGCCTCCTGGAGGCCACATGGCCATCAAGTCTGAGCATCTGTAGTATGGACATGTCTTCATTGATCACCACAGTATCTGAATAATCTAGTTGCCTAAGCCTAACCTTGGGAGACACCCTGAACAGCCACCTCCTTTACTGCCTGTTAGCATAAAATATGTCTGTCATCTGAATGGAGAGTCAGCCCATCTGCAGTGGTGCTGTAGGCCCATGGCCTGTTTCCCAGCCAGAAAGGGCTGCATTTGCTGTTCATTGGCTTTTCACAGAGCTGCTCTAGTGAGCTCTCTAAAATGTAAATGTAACAACTTTATTAACCTGGGTAAAACCTTAATGACTTCCCAGTACTTGATTGCTTAGCTCCCTCCCACTTTCACATCTTGTTATTTCCCCTTATTCTTTACTTCCCCAGTCCTACTTGTCCCTCTAATATCCCATGCTCCCCTGTACAGCCATATCTCTGGCCATTTTCTCCTCCTGAAATGATGGATTGATGTTGCTCCTCCTGGTTAATGCTTTCACATCCTTTATCACTCATGCCGTGCCCTCATACAACACTGCGTAAGTGCATTGTTTCATAGGATCAGTGAGCTCCAGAGCAGAGGGAGGGGGCGTGTCTCTCATGAGTCTCCTGCAGTTGCCAGGGCCTGTCCCTTGATAGATATCAACTCAGTGAATGATTTTATTTATATACTTAAAACAAATTAGTGCTTTTTTAGCAATACACAAAAGAGAATATTGGTAAATTAATATTGTAGGTGTACAGGACAGATGCATTCTTATGCCTTTTTCTAGAGCAGTTTTATGTTTGGTGAGTATCATACAGTTTCTGCTACAAGGCTTCCACAATAACCCTGACTTATTTCTATGTAATTTTGGTAGGTAGATGAGTTTGATTATTTTCATATTTGGGGTATCTTTAGCCCACCTCTAGAAAGGCACATAAAATTATCTGAGTATAAAAGACATTCGTTAACCCTATTACCTGTCAGTTATTTAATTTCTGAGAATGTGGTATTCTAGATTATGAAAGTAGCATAGGAAATAGAGACATAACGTATTAAGTATCTCTGCAGTAATTTAAAGACAATGACCATTGAAAATATCAATTGACATGTTTAAAGCCAGAAGAGAACTTAACAGATCATCACATCTAGGATCTTGTGTAACAGAAATGTGCATCAGAAACAAAGAGCAGCTAATATTTTTTCGAGTGAATGTAAAAAAATCCTGCTCTCTTAAGATGTAAGCTTTAGTGTGGAATGGCTTGTGAGAGGCTTTGCACATCTTCCCGCTAGTAGAACAACCATAACTGTTGAAAATTATTTTTCAACAAGTACAGCAAATGGAGTAACATATACTCATGAAAATCTAAATCTCCATAAGAACGTGAAGAGTCTTGTGGCACTGAACCCTGACCACTCCATTATCCACACTGCCCTGCCTGGGCCCAGGGAGGTGGGAGCTTTGCCCTGTGGGTACAACCAGGACCACTGGACTCCCTCCTGTGCTAGCTCCCACTCTAGGGCTGTGCATCTCACCAGCACCTGGCATCCCACCACCCCCACACCAGCTCTGGGTTGCAGTAGGCAGTAGCTCGATTCCAGCAGAGAGCAGTTGCTTTCCTTCCCCACCTAACCGCCAACCATGGGGTGGGATCTCCACTCCAGGCACCGCAGGCCGAGGATGCTAGGCCCTGATCACCGTGACCCCAACTCCTGGGAGTTGTGAATCAAGATAACAAAGGGCGACCACCACACCCAGGGCTCTGCTCAGAAAGCAGGACTGTCACCCCTGGGAAAGTGGGCTGCTGTCCCCCCAAAGCAGGTATGGAGATTTTCTCCCAGGGGGAGGCAAGAAAGTTCCAGACTAAGGATGCTGTGAAATACAATGGAGATTATTGGTTGTGAGTGATTAAGAGGAGGTGAGTAGCTATATTCAGGCTAAACTGTAGCCCATC
This sequence comes from Smutsia gigantea, assembly GCA_032199065.1. Classification (NCBI taxonomy): domain Eukaryota; kingdom Metazoa; phylum Chordata; class Mammalia; order Pholidota; family Manidae; genus Smutsia; species Smutsia gigantea. The sequence continues at coordinate 28,978 of JAVSCE010009200.1, forward strand.
CAGAAATCTGACAGAGATAACCAAAGAAAGAAAGAGCCATTCTGTATGGGAATGACCCAGAGGGTCCTGTATCTAATTGGACCAGCGTGTACAGTAGTTTATGCCCAAGGACTTGTTGAGAACAGTAGATAGTCAGCTGGCAATTAATGGGGGCCTGATGGTGGAGGTGGTGTCAGCTAGACGGATGCAGTACAGTAGTTAAGGACAGTCTCTGTGAAAGGAATACTAGATTTATTAGTAGGTTATAGTTAAGAGAAGGCAGAAGAGCCTTTCACAGAGAAACACTTCAGAAGAAATGGCCTAGTCAGGGTTTGGCAGAAGGAGGTCTATAGAGGGCATGACTTTGGAAGTCTCTCTCAGTGACAGGACCGAGGATTCTAGTCACTAGTAATTTGCTCCTCCATTTTCCCCTTCCCTGCCCTGTCTTTTAATGCTTTCCTACCAGACCACTAAGTTAAAGACAAAGTTCAATTTGTTGCTTTAAAAGGGCAACTTGTCTCCATCCTCTTCTTCCCTCCTCCCAGTGCTTCCCAAAGGCAATTCCCGTAATGACTGTGCCCTTCCAGAAGGATTCTGTTCATAAATGAAAACATCTGAATATATTCTTTAAAAACACACAATCACACACAAATAACATACTCTACAACTTTGCTCTGTGTCTTGTTTTTTCACTGAATAAAATACATTCGTACATGTGGAAGATGAACATTTTTAGAAAATTGTAAATATTTCAGATGCACAAAAAGACACAAATAATAATATAAAGAATATCTGTGTGTCCAGCTTATGATTTGCCAATTTAGTTGTTCTTCCCTAATATCTTCTTCTCCCCTTCCACTCACAGGTAACTACTATGCTAAGTTTTGTGATTACCATTTCCATGTATGCTTTTACTCCGTATATATAGTATATCTCTTGAATGATGCACAGTGTTATTTTGTTTACTTGTGAATTTGATATAAATGATATCATTCTGTAGTCTACAGTTTGTATTTTTTTCTCTCACCACTGTGAGTTCATCCACGTGGATGTGTGTGTCTATGGCTCATTCATTTCCATAGCCGTGTAGATTTCCATGGATGAATATACTACTGTCTATTCTCTAGTTTGGTCATAAAGTTTGTTTCCATTTTTTTTTTTTTGCTATTCTTACCACTCCTGATTTGAACACTTAAGTGCATGTATGATAGTTTCTCTGCAATAAGAATGGAAGTCTTCAGTTGCATTATGTTCAACTTCATTCTTTTTATTCTTTCTTCATTCTTTTAATTGGCTCCCTAGTATTCCCTTGCATTAGCACATTATCATTTATTTAGCCAGCCTCTTAGTGATGGACACACCTAGGTTGTTTGCAGTTTTTGCTGCAGTATGTAAACTCTCCTTACACATGGGAAAGTACACCTGTAGGGTAAACCAGCTGGGTGAAAGTGTCTGAGGCCAGTTATATCATTTGGTAATTATTTTTCTAATTAAATGAACTCATCAGGTGACAGTATCTCATTAATTAAAATATTTCCAGTTTCACAGTATTTTTCAGTCATGAATCCCCTGTCTAACTCAATATAACACTTTTTGTAGCATATAATCCCTACGCCAGTCCAGCCCCAAGTATGGACATGCATTTATGAAATGATCTTATTAATAATTTTTGAATAACAACATTACTCTGGAAGTTCAAAAGTTTAATATTCCCTATGCAAATTAATATCAGTCTTCTCTCATATGGTTTTCAGTTTGAATGTATCTTATCTCACTATAAGCGTTGTCACTACATTGTAAGACTTTAGGAAGGAATACATAATGTAACAGCACAGGGTCAGCAAACTAAATACAGCCCATGGGCCAAATCTGGCCCACTACGTGTTTTTGAATGGAGTGTGAACTAAGAATGTTTAAAATTTTTTTCATTGTTTACTTTTCATTTTTAAATGGTTTTAAAAACTGAAAAGAATATATCGTGACATGTAAAACTTATATAAAATTCAAGTTTCAGTGTCCATAAATAAAGTTTTATTGGAACACACCAGTGCTCATTTGTTTATGTATTGTCTGTGTGCATTTATGTTACAACAGCAGATGAATGAGTAGCTGGAATAGAGACCAAGGTGGTGCTCTCATTGCTTTGAATTGCTGCTCAGTGCACTGCAAACAGCAGTGATGCATTTATAATTGGACAGAATTTCAAGTGCCATACATATCACCATACTGTTGCATTAAAAAAATTTGCCAGTGTTTTATCACATCAACATGAGAAAATAAAAGTGAATTTTCAACGTCTTGCTTTTTAATACAGTAGCATGTGGGTGATTTTGAGGGAAGAACTGGCTTGTTGGTAAGGCAGTGATTATGCAGTGATGCTGTATAGCTGTGCTGCAGAATGCTTTAACATGCCAAAGTGCCCAAAGCAATACCCAACCTACAGGAAAGCAATGGCCAGGAAAATTTGAAAATGCTAAATAGAATATTCCACCATAGCAGAATGACTTCACAAAAACAAAAATTCCAAGTGAGGCTGTAACCAAAGTGAGTTTCAAGGCGGCTTGTACGTTAGCCAAGCAAGTAAAACCATTTACGGATGGTACTTAATTAAAACATGTTTGATTGCCACAGCCAGAAATGTTATGTGCGGGGAAAATAAGCTTAAGACTACAAGGCTTTTGGCAATATGGTCTGGAAGAGTTGAGGACATGGGAACAAATCTATAGTTGAAAAGCAAAGCAAATTATTTGAGTAGTTTTCCTTGGTGCTCGACAAGTTCAGAGATGTTACTGATACTGTGCAGTTATTACTTGGAGTCAATACCAAGTTTGAAGTGACTGAAGAAATGGCCTCTGTAAATAGTCTATATGGAACAAGTGCAGACAGGAATATTCTCAAACAAGTTGAGAAAACACAGATTTTGCTACAATCTGAAGTGGAATCTGCTAAGATGTGTTATAGGGAATGGGGAAAAATGTGTGGAGAGAAGGTGGCTTAGTTGGATAAATTTAAAAAGCTTGTGAAAATGTGAGATGTTTAAAACCTATGGCTGTTTATTTTCTTATTCATCAGCAGGCACATTACAGAAAATATTTAAATCTGTCATGTTTCAATTAATTGAACAGATGGTGTCAACTGAACTTTATTCACTCTAATAGACTTTGCCATCATCAGTTCTGTGAACTTTCATCATGAGTAGAAACTGAATATCCTGACTTGCCCTACTGCACAGCATTTCTGGGGCTTACAGGTGGTCAAACTTTATTGTGAATTTTTTTTTTGAGCTCAGGAGCAAGAATGAAATTTTTCAAAGTGAGAAGAAATGCCCTCAACCACTATTATCTTTTTTGAAATTAGTTTTCAGTGCAGGCTTTGTAATATTTTTTAATTAATTTAACCCCAAATTTTAAGACAAAATAGTGTGTATATGCCAAACCTGTATTGAGTGAAGTCATTTTGATGACAATTAACATTATTTGAGCTACAAGTAATATCTAGCTAATTGAGGAGCTTCCACCCAACCTCTGACTGCAAATAACTTATCTGCAGTGTAATGATACAGCATAAGGCAGATATCAAAGAGAAAAATCAAAACACAATTTCATAAATACCTTCCAAGTAATGAGTATGTTCCATCAAAGTCATGTGCTTATAGATTGATACCAGTATTTAGCAGTATTTAGGCTATGTGAAAGGAAATGCTCAAGATAAAATATATAAAATCTCATAGATCCACATTAACAGATAAACATTTGCAATCAATTCTGATGATAAGGAACCCTAATTTTGAATCCCACATAATTAAAATGTTATCCCCCAAAAGGAATAACATTCTCCTTCGTACACCTATATTAGCAAAAACAAAAAACAAAAACAAATAGCTCTCACTCACTCATATATTTTGAATTTCTTCAATAAGAATTTTGTGGAAATTTGTTTTCTCTCTTACAATATGTAAGTATCTACCTGGTATCCTCAGTTTTCCTTGTGGTTCCAGAAAGCCCAAAATATTTACCTGCCTGTTATAGAAAAACTGTCAGTCCCTGGCGTAGAAAGATGTGGCTCAGAACAAACCATTTCCTGTCACATTTCAACAGTACTTTTTTTTAATATAATTTATTTTATTATCATTAATCTACAATTACATGTGCAATATTACGGTTATTAAACTACCCCTTCATCAGGTCCCCCCCACCAACCCCATTACAGTCACTGTCCATCAGGTAGTGAGATGCTATAGAATCACTACTTGTCTTCTCTGAGTTGTACTGCCTCCCCGTGCCCCCCCAACATTACATCTGCCAATCCTAATGCCCCTTTTTCCCTCTTATCCCTCCCTTCCCGCCCGTTTTCCCCAGTCCCTTTTCCATTGGTAACTATTAGTCCGTTCTTGGGTTCTGTGAGTCGGCTGCTGTTTTGTTCCTTCAGTATTTTTTCTTTGTTCTTATACTCCACATATGAGTGAAATCATTTGATACTTGTCTTTTTCGGCTTGGCTTATTTCACTGAGCATAATACCCTCTAGCTCCATCCATGTTGTTGCAAATGGTAGGATTTGTTTTCTTCTTATGGCTGAATAATATTCCATTGTGTATATGTACCACCTCTTCTTTATCCATTCATCTACTGATGGACACTTAGGTTGCTTCCATTTCTTGGCTATTGTAAATAGTGCTGCAATAAACATAGGGGTGCATCTGTCCTTTTCAAATTGGGCTGCTGCATTCTTAGGGTAAATTCCTAGGAGTGGAATTCCTGGGTCAAATGGTATTTCTATTTTGAGTTTTTTGAGGAACCTCCATACTGCTTTCCACAATGGTTGAACTAATTTGCAGTCCCACCAGCAGTGTAGGAGGGTTCCCTTTTCTCCACATCCTCGCCAACATTTGTTGTTGTTTGTGTTTTGGATGTTGGCCATCCTCACTGGTGTGAGGTGATATCTCATTGTGGTTTTAATCTGCATTTCTCTGATGATTAGCGATGTGGAGCATCTTTTCATGTGCCTGTTGGCCATCTGAATTTCTTCTTTGGAGAAGTGTCTATTCATGTCCTCTGCCCATTTCTTAATTGGATTATTTGCTTTCTGTTTGTTAAGGTGCATGAGTTCTTTATATATTTTGGATGTCAACCCTTTATCAGATACGTTTTTTATGAATATATTCTCCCATACTGTAGGATGTCTTTTTGTTCTACTGATGGTGTCCTTTGCTGTACAGAAGCTTTTCAGCTTGATATAGTCCCACTTGTTCATTTTTGCTTTTGTTTCCCTTGCCTGGGGAGATATGTTCATGAAGAAGTTGCTCATGTTTATGTCCAAGAGATTTTTGCCTATGTTTTTTTCTAAGAGTTTTATGGTTTCATGACTTACATTCAGGTCTTTGATCCACCTTGAGTTTACCTTTGTGTATGGGGTTAGACAGTAGTCCAGTTTCATTCTCTTACATGTAGCTGTCCAGTTTTTCCAACACCAGCTGCTGAAGAGGCTGTCATCTCCCCATTGTATATCCAAGGCTCCTTTATCAAATATTAATTGACTGTATATGTTTGGGTTAATGTTTGGATTTTCTATTCTGTTCCACTGGTCTGTGGGTCTGTTTTTGTGCCAATACCAAATTGTCTTGATTACTGTGGCTTTGTAGTAGAGCTTGAAGTCAGGGAGTGTAATTCCCCCTGTTTTATTCCTCCTTCTCAGGATTGCTTTGGCTATTCGGGGTCTTTTGTGGTTCCATATGAATTTTAGAATTATTTGTTCCAGTTCATTGAAGAAAGCTGTTGGTAGTTTGATAGGGATTGCATTGAATCTGTAGATTGCTTTAGGTAGTATAGCCATTTTGACAATATTTATTCTTCCTAGCCAAGAGCATGGGATGCATTTCCATTTGTTAGTGTCCTCTTTAATTTCTCTTAGGAGTGTCTTGTAGTTTTCAGAGTACAGGTCTTTCACTTCCTTCGTTAGGTTTATTCCTAGGTATTTTATTCTTTTTGATGCAATTGTGAATGGAATTGCTTTTCTGATTTCTCTTTCTGTTAGTTCATCATTAGTGTATAGGAAAGCAACAGATTTCTGTGTGTTAATTTTGTATCCTGCAACTTTGCTGAATTCAGATATTAGTTCTAGTAGTTTTGGAATGGAATCTTTAGGGTTTTTTATGTACAGTATCATGTCATCTGCAAATAGTGACAATTTGACTTCTTCTTTACCAATCTGGATGCCTTGTATGTCTTTGTTTTGTCTGATTGCTGTGGCTACGACCTCCAGTACTATGTTGAATAACAGTGGAGAGAGTGGGTATCCCTGTCTTGTTCCCGATCTTAGATGAAAAGCTTTCAGCATCTCGCCGTTAAGTATGATGTTAGCTGTGGGTGTGTCATATATAGCCTTTATGATGTTGAGGTACTTGCTGTCTATACCCATTTTGTTGAGAGTTTTAATCGGGAATGGATGCTGAATTTTGTCAAATGGTTTTTCAACATCTATGGAGATGATCATGTGGTTTTTGTTCTTCTTTTTGTTGATGTGGTGGATGATGTTGATGGATTTTCGAATGTTGTACCATCCTTGCATCCCTGGGATGAATCCCACTTGATCATGGTGTATGATCCTCTTGATGTATTTTTGAATTCGGTTTGCTAATATTTTGTTGAGTATTTTTGCATCTACGTTCATCAGGGATATTGGTCTGTAATTTTCTTTTTTGGTGAGGTCTTTGCCCGATTTTGGTATTAGAGTGATGCTGGCTTCATAGAATGAGTTTGGAAGTATTCCCTCCTCTTCTATTTTTTGGAAAACTTTAAGGAGAATGGGTGTTATTTCTTCTCTATATGTCTGGTAGAATTCAGAGGTGAATCCATCAGTCCCAGGGGTTTTGTTCTTGGGTAGTTTTTTGATTACCAATTTGATTTCGTCGCTGGTGATTGGTCTGTTTAGTTTTTGTTTCTTGCTTGGTCAGTCTTGGAAGGTTGTATTTTTCTAAGAAGTCTTCCATTTCTTCTATGTTTTCCAGCTTGTTAGCATATAAAGTCTCATAATATTCTCTTATGATTCTTTGTATTTCTGTGGGGTCCATCGTGATTTTTCCTTTCTCATTTCTGATTGTGTTTATGTGTGTACGTTCTCTTTTTCTCTTAATGAGTCTGGCTAGGGGTTTATCTATTTTGTTTATTTTTTCAAAGAACCAGCTCTTGGTTTCATTGATTTTTTCTATTGTTTTATTCTTCTCAATTTTATTTATTTCTTCTCTAATCTTTATTATGTCCCTCCTTCTAGTGACTTTGGGCCTCATTTGTTCTTCTTTTTACAATTTCAGTAATTGTGTCTTTAGACTATTCATTTGGGAATGTTCTTCCTTCTTTAAATAGGCCTGGATTGCAATATACTTTCTCTTAGAACTGCCTTTGATGCGCCCCACAGAAGTTGTGGCTTTGTGTTGTTGTTGTCATTAGTCTCCATATATTCTTTGATTTCTGTTTTGATTTGGTCATTAACCCATTGATTAATTAGGAGAGTGTTGTTAAGTCTCCATGTATTTGTGAGCCTTTTTGATTTCTTTCTAAAATTTATTTCTAGTTTTATACCTTGGTGATCTGAGAAGTTGGTTGGTAGGATTTCAATATTTTTGAAATTACTGAGGTTCTTTTTGTGGCCTAGTATGTGGTCTATTCTGGAAAATGTTCCATGTGCACTTGAGAAGAATGTGTATCCTGTTGCTTTTGGGTGTAGAGTTCTGTAGATGTCTGTTAGGTCCATCTGTTCTAGTGTGTTCAGTGCCTCTGTGTCTTTACTTATTTTCTGTCTGGTTGATCTGTCCTCTGGAGTGAGTGGTGTGTTGAAGTCTCCTAAGATGAATGCATTGCTGTCTATTTCCTCCTTTAATTCTGTTAGTATTTGTCTCACATATGCTGGCGCTCCTGTGTTGGGTGCATATATATTTATAATGGTTATATCTTCTTGTTGGACTGACCCCTTTATCATTTTGTAGTGTCCTTCTTTATCTTTTGCTACTTTTTTCGTTTTGAAGTCTATTTTGTCTGATACAAGTAGTGCAACACCTGCTTTTTTCTCTTTGTTGTTTGCATGAAATATCTTTTTCCATCCCTTCACTTTTAGTCTGTGTATATCTTTGGATTTGAGGTGAGTTTCTTGTAGGCAGCATATAGATGGGTCTTGCTTTTTTATCCATTCTGTTACTCTATGTCTTTTGATTGGTGCATTCAGTCCATTTACATTTACGGTTATTATTGATAGGTATGTACTTATTGCCATTGCTGGCTTTAGATTCGTGGTTACCAAGGGTTCAAGGGTTGCTTCTTTACTATCTAACAATCTAACTTAACTTTCTTATTAAGTTATTGTAAACACAGTCTGATGTTTCTTTCTTTCTCTCCCTTCTTATTCCTCCTCCTCCATTGTTTCTATAATAGGTGTTTTATTCTTTGCCTTTAGTTAGTATTTGGATGGTCTGCTTTCTTTGCTATGATTTTATTTTCTCTGGTGACATCTTTTAGCCTTAGGTGTGCTTCCATCTAGAGCAGTCCATTTAAGATATCCTGTAGTGGTGGTTTATGAGACGCAAATTCTCTCAACTTTCGTTTGTCTGGAAATTGTTTAATCCCTCCATCATATTTAAATGATCATCGTGCTGGATACAATATTCTTGGTTCGAGGCCCTTCTGTTTCATAATGTTAAATATGTCATGCCATTCTCTTCTGGCCTATAAGGTTTCTGTTGAGAAGTCTGATGATAGTCTGATGGGTTTTTCTTTGTAGGTGATCTTTTTTCTCTCTCTAGCTGCCTTTAATACCCTGTCTTTATCTTTGATCTTTGCCATCTTAATTATTATGTGTCTTGGTGTTGTCTTCCTTGGGTCCCTTGTGTTGGGAGATCTATGAGCTTCGGTGGACTGCGAGACTACTTCCTTCCCCAGTGAGGGAAAGTTTTCAGCCTTTATTTCTTCAAAGACACTTTCTATCCCTTTTTCTCTCTCTTCTTCCTCTGGTACTCCTGTAATGTGAATATTGTTCCGTTTGGATTGGTCACACAGTTCTCTTAATATTCTTTCATTCCTAGAAATCCTTTTATCTCTCTCTGTCTCAGCTGCTCTGTACTCCTGTTCTCTGATTTCTATTCCATTAACAGTCTCTTGCATCTCATCCATTCTGCTGTTAAGCCCGTCGATCGCTTGTCTGATTTCTGCATTTTCTTTCCTCAGTTCCCTAACTTCCTCCCTCAGCTCTTGCACATTTCTCTGTAGGTCCATCAGCATGGTTATGACTTTTATTCTGAATTCTTTTTCAGGAAGACTGTGCATTTCCATCCCTTCAGACTCCCTCTCTGGGGTTGTCTGGTTGATTTGGGTCTGAACCATATTCCTCTGTCTTTTCATGGCTATAGAATTGGTCACTGATAGTTGCCACGTATGTCAGCTGGGCTCTTTAAGACTTTAAAAAGAGAAGAAAAAAAAGAAAAAAAAGAAGAAAGAAAGAAAGCAAGAAAAAAAAGAAAAAAGAAAGAAAAGAAAAAACAAAAACAAAACAAAAAACAAAACAACACAAAAAAAACAAAAAAAATGCCCACCGGACTTAGATTCTGTGGGAATGCTGTAGGTGGCGCTATTGCCCCACTATTCCACAGCTGTGACTGCGCCGCTCCGCAGGGCCCTTTATAGCTCTGGCAGGGGTGGGAACGAATAGGAGGCTGTTGATCTCAGTGAGAAGTGTACGTATGGCTACGCTTCCTCAGTCGCCAGCTAAGGTGTCTGAAACCCCCGGACTCCCAGCCTGCTGGGCTGAGTGTGCTGGGGCGATCCGGCTCCCCCACTGGGCTCCTGTCTCTTTAAGACCGCTGAGGAAAGCGCGCGCTTTTTTTTTCCCTTCCCGGGAGCCGGCTGCAAGCACCCTGGCGCGTTCCCCGCTCAGATCCTGCCCCTCTGTCTCTCCAATCTCCGCTGCACTGCGCAATGTGGGTCAGCGCTCCCCGCGCAGATCACCGGGGCTGGCTACTTCACGGGGTGCACTTCCACTCCCTCCCGGCTCTGAATCCTCTCCTCCCGCCGGTGCGCTGGGGTGGGGGAGGGCTCGGGTCCCGCCGGGTCGCGGCTCCGTATCTTACCCGCCTCTTGGGGTGCCGAGTCCTCTCGGTGTAGCTGCACGCTGTGCGCTTTCCTGTGTATTCTCGTCTCTCTTTTAGGAATAGATGTGTTTGCTGTGTTTTCGTAGATAAATATAGTGTTGGGAGGAGATTTCTGCCGCCCTGCTCACACCGCCATCTTCCTGGAAGTCCCTTCAGCAGTACTTTTTTTTGTCTAAAAAGGATTATTCCTCACAGCAAGGAGAATTGGGTATAGAGCACATTACCATTTCTATAAGTTCTTGGTCCTTATCCCTACAGGAGAGTTTTTTTTAGTTTGTCAATTTATAATGGAGTTTTATATTCGAATTGCCTTAAGGTATCACCACTTAATTCCCAGATGTGACCTTGGGAAGAATACACATAGATTGAGCCTCTGCTCAAGGCCAACCATTGTATGTCTAATTAAAGCATTGAAATTTGTGTAATTGACTTAACCCTCAAAGTGGATAGACGAGTGAAGGTACAGAGTATATTTTGGTAAGGTTTGGCTAAGTCACCTTTTGCCCAATTATTCAAACAGGACTGATGTGAGAACAAATTTTTAAAATTTGCAATAAGAAAAAGTATAGCTCTGCCTCTTAAATAGGTTGCTCCTAATATTTTTAAGCATACACTACTTCATGAAAATGTAAAAGTTGAATAAAAGTAGAAGAAATTTCACCCATAATAAAAATATTTTGATGTTTTCCTTTCCTGCTTTAAGTCAGTGATATATATGCTTATTTCAGTCTACCCAACAAGTGTTGGTTTTTATTTTGAAGGAAAATTTGAGAATGGTGTTGCAGAAGGAATGGTGGATCCCAATCTAAACCCCATTTCAGCCTTTCGACTTTCAGTTATTCAGAATTCTGCTGTTTGGGCCATTCTTAATGAGGTAAGACAATATATTAAATCAGTGAATCTGCTTAGATTTTACATTTTTTTTACCACATTTTGACAAATTTCATATTTAAGGCCATTTTGGAATTGAAAATTAATTGGCTGTCATACTCTTCCCTGTTTTGTATTTCAGATTCACATTAAAAAAGTCACCAACTGATCATCTCCTAAGAAACCAACACATTTTTCCTGGGAATTTGTTAAAGATAGTTAAGCATGTTCTTTTTTTTTTTTACCTGAACACTACCTCTTGTGAAATCTACTGTAGATAAGACGGTTGTCATTTCCACTCGGAAGGTGAATCACCCATGGATAATTGTATTCATTTGAACCTAAGCTGTCCTTCAATTTTAACTCAACCCAAACATTTTACAGTTATGACAGCCTGTTGATATGACTTGTACTATTTTGGTATTATACTAATACCTAGAGTTGTACATATTGTTACATTCCTTAAATTTGAGAAAAATTAATGTTAAATAAGTTTTATGAAGGGGGTACTTTTAAAGTTCATTTATTTTACTATTACAGACCCTCTTTTATAGATTATCAGGGATTATATATATATAAATATATAAATATACATAAAAATGTTATGGAGTTAATTTA
>JAVSCE010009201.1:0-89268 GCA_032199065.1 Smutsia gigantea
CAGATCAACCAGACAGAAAATAAGTAAAGACACAGAGGCACTGAACAACACACTAGAACAGATGAACCTAACAGACATCTACAGAACTCTACACCCAAAAGCAACAGGATACACATTCTTCTCAACTGCACATGGAACATTTTTCAGAATAGACCACATACTAGGCCACAAAAAGAACCTCAGTAAATTCAAAAATATTGAAATCCTGCCAACCAACTTCTCAGATCACCAAGGTATAAAACTAGAAATAAATTTTAGAAAGAAATCAAAAAGGCTCACAAATACATGGAGACTTAACAACACTCTCCTAATTAATCAATGGGTTAACGGCCAAATCAAAACAGAAATCAAGGAATATATGGAGACCAATGACAACAACAACACAAAGCCACAACTTCTGTAGGACGCAGCAAAGGCAGTTCTAAGAGGAAAGTATATTGCAATCCAGGCCTATTTAAAGAAGGAAGAACATTCCCAAATGAATAGTCTAAAGACACAATTACTGAAATTGGAAAAGAAGAACAAATGAGGCCCAAAGTCACCAGAAGGAGGGACATAATAAAGATTAGAGAAGAAACAAATAAAATTGAGAAGAATAAAACAATAGAAAAAATCAATAAAACCAAGAGCTGGTTCTTTGAAAAAATAAACAAAATAGATAAACCCCTAGCCAGACTCATTAAGAGAAAAGAGAATCTACACACATAAACACAATCAGAAATGAGAAAGGAAAAATCACGACGGACCCCACAGAAATACAAAGAATCATAAGAGAATATGATGAGAATCTATATGCTAACAAGCTGGAAAACATAGAATAAATGGACAACTTCTTAGAAAAATACAACCTCGCAAGACTGACCAAGCAAGAAACAGAAAAACTAAACAGACCAATCACCAGTAACGAAATCGAATAGGTAATCAAAAAACTACCCAAGAACCAAACCCCCGGGCCTGATGGATTAACCTCTGAATTCTACGAGACATATAGAGAAGAAATAACACCCATTCTCCTTAAAGTTTTCCAAAAAATAGAAGAGGAGGGAATACTTCCAAACTCATTCTATGAAGCCAGCATCACTCTAATACCAAAACCGGGCAAAGACCTCACCAAAAAAGAAAATTACAGACCAATATCCCTGATGAACGTAGATGCAAAAATACTCAACAAAATATTAGCAAACCGAATTCAAAAATACATCAAGAGGATCATACACCATGATCAAGTGGGATTCATCCCAGGGATGCAAGGATGGTACAACATTCGAAAATCCATCAACATCATCCACCACATCAACAAAAAGAAGAACAAAAACCACATGATCATCTCCATAGATGCTGAAAAAGCATTTGACAAAATTCAGCATCCATTCCTGATTAAAACTCTCAACAAAATGGGTATAGAGGGCAAGTACCTCAACATCATAAAGGCTATATATGACAAACCCACAGCTAACATCATACTTAACGGCGAGACGCTGAAAGCTTTTCATCTAAGATCGGGAACAAGACAAGGATGCCCACTCTCTCCACTGTTATTCAACATAGTACTGGAGGTCCTAGCCACAGCAGTCAGACAAAAGAAAGACATACAAGGCATCCAGATTGGTAAAGAAGAAGTCAAATTGTCACTATTTGCAGATGACATGATACTGTACATAAAAAACCCTAAAGATTCCATTCCAAAACTACTAGAACTAATATCTGAATTCAGCAAAGTTGCAGGATACAAAATTAACACACAGAATCTGTTGCTTTCCTATACACTAATTATGAACTAACAGAAAGAGAAATCAGAAAAACAATTCCATTCACAATTGCATCAAAAAGAATAAAATACCTAGGAATAAACCTAACGAAAGAAGTGAAAGACCTGTACTCTGAAAACTACAAGACACTCCTAAGGGAAATTAAAGAGGACACTAACAAATGGAAATCCATCCCATGCTCTTGGCTAGGAAGAATCAATATTGTCAAAATGGCTATACTACCTAAAGCAGTCTACAGATTCAATGCAATCCCTATCAAACTACCAACAGCTTTCTTCAATGAACTGGAACAAATAATTCTAAAATTCATATGGCACCACAAAAGACCCGAATAGCCAAAGCAATCCTGAGAAGGAGGAATAAAACAGGGGGAATTATGCTCCCTGACTTCAAGCTCTACTACAAAGCCACAGTAATCAAGACAATTTGGTATTGGCACAAAACAGACCCACAGACCAGTGGAACAGAATAGAAAATCCAAACATTAACCCAAACATATACAGTCAATTAATATTTGATAAAGGAGCCTTGGATATACAATGGGAGATGACAGCCTCTTCAGCAGCTGGTGTTGGAAAAACTGGACAGCTACATGTAAGAGAATGAAACTGGACTACTGTCTAGCCCCATACACAAAGGTAAACTCAAGGTGGATCAAAGACTTGAATGTAAGTCATGAAACCATAAAACTCTTAGAAAAAAACATAGGCAAAAATCTCTTGGACATAAACATGAGCAACTTCTTCATGAACATATCTCCCCGGGCAAGGGAAACAAAAGCAAAAATGAACAAGTGGGACTATATCAAGCTGAAAAGCTTCTGTACAGCAAAGGACACCATCAGTAGAACAAAAAGACATCCTACAGTATGGGAGAATATATTCATAAAAAACGTATCTGATAAAGGGTTGACATCCAAAATATATAAAGAACTCATGCACCTTAACAAACAGAAAGCAAATAATCCAATTAAGAAATGGGCAGAGGACATGAATAGACACTTCTCCAAAGAAGAAATTCAGATGGCCAACAGGCACATGAAAAGATGCTCCACATCGCTAATCATCAGAGAAATGCAGATTAAAACCACAATGAGATATCACCTCACACCAGTGAGGATGGCCAACATCCAAAACACAAACAACAACAAATGTTGGCGAGGATGTGGAGAAAAGGGAACCCTCCTACACTGCTGGTGGGACTGCAAATTAGTTCAACCATTGTGGAAAGCAGTATGGAGGTTCCTCAAAAAACTCAAAATAGAAATACCATTTGACCCAGGAATTCCACTCCTAGGAATTTACCCTAAGAATGCAGCAGCCCAATTTGAAAAGGACAGATGCACCCCTATGTTTATTGCAGCACTATTTACAATAGCCAAGAAATGGAAGCAACCTAAGTGTCCATCAGTAGATGAATGGATAAAGAAGATGTGGTACATATACACAATGGAATATTATTCAGCCATAAGAAGAAAACAAATCCTACCATTTGCAACAACATGGATGGAGCTAGAGGGTATTATGCTCAGTGAAATAAGCCAAGCCGAAAAAGACAAGTATCAAATCATTTCACTCATATGTGGAGTATAAGAACAAAGAAAAAAACTGAAGGAACAAAACAGCAGCAGACTCACAGAACCCAAGAACGGACTAATAGTTACCAAAGGGAAAGGGACTGGGGAAAATGGGCGGGAAGGGAGGGATAAGAGGGAAAAAGGGGCATTACGATTAGCAGATGTAATGTTGGGGGGGCACGGGGAGGGCAGTACAACTCAGAGAAGACAAGTAGTGATTCTATAGCATCTCACTACGCTGATGGACAGTGACTGTAATGGGGTTGGTGGGGGGGACCTGATGAAAGGGTAGTTTAAAAATCGTAATATTGCACATGTAATTGTAAATTAATGATAATAAAATAAATTATATTAAAAAAAAGAATAAAGGTAATGGATATTTCTTATCTAAAAAAGTAAAATCATGACACTACCATCAGGTGAGGGGGCCTTCTCTTCACATTTTCTTTTCATAGTGTTTCTATTTTGAGCAGTATTGTATTTTTATTTTATTTGTTATTGTTCTAAGTGACAGTTTGGTATTCTGATATACTTAGAAAGTAGTTAGGTAAGTACGTATTTATTATTTGGTTAACAAAGATTCTGTTTTTAAAGAAAAGGTGACTTCCTTGGATAGCAGATATTAGGTAATAGTGGAGGCCAAATTCCAACCAGCAGGTATCTCCCAGATTCTGTTCCAAAATAGTGACATGCCATGTATTATATACATATGTATATTATATATATTATGTATTATATTATGTGTGTGTGTATATATATGTGTGTGTGTGTGTGTCAGACATCACTTGATATATACAGTAGCTTTCGAAAGTGCTTGGCTTAACAATTAGAAGACAACAAGCAGTTCATGAGCTTCAGAGTAAAAGCTCAGATCCTTTACAGTATCACAGAAGGTCCCTCATCTCCTACTTCCTGCCTCTTCTCACTCCACTCCAGCCACACTGTCCTCCTCACTGTTCCTCCAGCCCTTCTCTACACACCTCCCTCAGGGCCTTTCCAGTTGCAGTCCTCTTCCCTCGAGCCTGGAGTCCTCTTCCCTGAGATAGGCTGTGTCTCATTCCCTTGTTTTTTCATACCCTGCTGTAGTGTCCCTTAACCAGAAGGGTTTTGTTGGACACCTGTGAATAAAATGAGTCCTCTCCTTCCTTACCCATCACTCATTTACTAACCCCATTTTATTCTTCTTCTTAGCATTTAGTCACATTGTCAGAATTGATTTTCTGGCTCTCTTCATTGGAAAGTGCACTGCATGAGAGACAGTCTGCTTTATTTGTCACCAAATGCCCAGCCCTAAAGTACCTGGCAAAAGACTGTTAAGTACAGTGACCAACTCATCTCAGTTTGCCTGGAAATTTCTCAGTTTTAGCAGAAAAATTCACATCCTGGAATCCATTCTGTCCCAGGAAATACCAGACTGTTGGTCAACCTACTCTCAATAAATAGTTGCTGAGTGAAAGACAGGAAAAAAGAAAAGAATAACAACAGAAAAGTAGGGAGGGAGAGAGGAGAGAGAGAAAGGATATTAGTATTTCCCTATTATTTATGTGAAAAGCAAAAGAGATATTTTAGGGCTGTTTTCAGTGGATGTCTGGATCAAATTAAATATGTTTTTTAAAGCTATGAGGGCCTCTTATTCTTGGTTTTGATGTTTTGCAACACTATAACATGTCTGATTGGAATTTCAATTCCAGGTCTAATATACTTTGCAAGCTGGTGTAGGTTCTATAATTATGCATATTCATAGGAGCAATCATGCCCTTAGTTTTGATATGACTGGCAAAGTAAGGTACTAACAAGAGAACAATAATCAAACAAACAGGGGAGTGCCACATTATTATTTACTTATGACATTTTACTAGAAAAACTCAAGCAAAATGAAAGACTGTTTCCAATGATGTGCTAAAACTAACAAAAGAATGTTATAAAATGCCATTTTTGCTTTGCTTTTACACAATAAAACATTCTAAAGCTGGGCCACTAGGCAGCACTCTACCAGATGCAGTAATATCCAAATGTGAAAGGTACTTAATAATATTGCAGTTTTAATTCCTTTGATATTTCAAAGATACCCTTTGAAAAGCCCACATCAAATCAAACTGGTACTTACGGAAAATTACTGTGTCTCATGGGTACTTATATTGTGGCCCCAAAACCTACTGTGTCTCTTTGGGTGCATTTCACATATTTACCTTGACACTTCTTAAATCAGTCTATGGACTATGATAAAGGAGGACCTGCCTTCCTAAGACTGGAACTTCCAGTTGGATATCAGGACCACAGGTTCTCTATTGAGTATCTGTTTTATTGGACCTAAGAAAATATCTGTGTGCCTCAGTAGTTGCAGCTGTATTGTAAAAATAAGATTATTGCTACCTTGAGTTCTTATTACAACGGGAGAGAAGGTGTTAGAAATTAAAGAAAGGAAGAAAACATTTTAAATTCAAGACAGGAGTTGTATCCTATTATTTTGCATCCCCTGTGCCTGGCAGAATGCCCAGCTAATGTACTGTTGGCATTAGAAGGTTGCATATCTATTATATCATTCCTTTCTGTAAGCCACCCCATGAAGCAAGTGTGATCAGATCCTACCTGGAAAGCTCAGACAGGTTCAGTGGCTTATCCACAATCAGGTGAGTACATGGTAGATGCATAATTCGCACTCTGCCCTTCCAACTGTCTGGTACTCATTCAGGACACCAGCACGTTTTCTCCTGTAATTGAACTGATTTATATGTTAAGCATTTCACATTGTCTTAACACACCTATGCTTATGTACAGAAATGCTATGGAAACTTGTGCCCAAGACCACTTCTATATCATGTGTGTACTTTCTTCCTGGCCCTCTCTTTGCAGACCATCTCTATCTCAGCGTGAGAGTTGTCTATAAACCCTGTGTAGTCGCATTGTAATTTGGAATCTCTACAGGAGCACAGCTACATTGAACCAATGCATGGATTAACACCTACGTCAACACATATAGCCATTCCCCACCTACACTGATAGTTTTCCTACCAAACAATAGCATACAGAGGTTCAAAACTACAGAGAGAAGGCAATGGATAGACATAATGGAAACACTGACACACCATACATTACTTAGCGTGTGGGTGCATTAATGAGGCCTTGCCTCAAATCCCAGGTTTGCCGAGAGTGTCTCCGCTCATGTATCAAAGCAAAGTTATCTCGGCTATAAGCAGAAATGCTACTAGTATTCATGCCCGCATTAAACATTTCCTGGAAACCATTACAAAAGATTCATTCTCCAAATGGATTTTTTTAATTTAATATATTGTGCTCTTTTTTGTAGCTAGAAACCTAGAGGGAAAATAAGAAGAATAAATGGGTTAAACTTCTCCAGAGAATGGCTTGTCTTATGGAAGCATCCCAGGCGTTCTGAACAGACCTTAATGAGTACTGCTTGTTGAAGGATCTCATATGCATTTTGCAGAATAAAATAACTCCTTTCTCAAGAGTTGATATACTATTCTCTAGAGAAATGAATGAAGCACCTTAATACTACTGCTGCCCAAATATACACTTGTCTAAAGTGAAGGCAACAAAAACAATACAATAAAAAATAATGATTAAAAAAATTAAAATTTCCTCCCAAGACATTTTTTGTTGTATGGGTAAAAAATTCAGTATATGCAAGGAGGAGGACAAATTCCAGTCTGAAAATGAATTTCAGGTTGGCAAAATGAATTAATAGGAACACGGTAAGCCACTTATTACCCCAGTACCAGGGTTGCCAGATTAACCTTGTATGAGCTGAGACAGCTAAAGAAAATTCTGTTTGTTCTGCTGCAAAATTAGCCCAGGGAAATCAAAACAAAACTCCTAGGAAAACCAAAATGACATGTTCAAAATAAAATCATGTTAATATGGCTTGCAAATGCAACTTTATTAGCAAGTCAACTCTAGGAAAAGTGCTGTCTGGATGTGAAAATGTGATTGCTTGGGAAAAACACCTCCAAATAATTACTCTCTAATAGGACCACAATTAAGATCACATAGGGCAGCATTTAGGGAGCTTCTTCCTACTTCTCACTCTGTATATTATTTCATTCTGCAGGTTAGGTTATACCCATGAATATCATATTTCTCACCAGAAACAGCACTGAGTAGTTTGGTGCTGTAGGGCTTAATGTTCGATACTGAGTCATTTTGATTAGACTCATATTTTATCACTTGTGCTATTAGCATCAGAGTTTTTTTAAGCCATGAAACTTCTGTGTTCTTGGATTTGATGTTCATGAAATTAAGTAAATCAGTTTCTAAAATCTACTTTTCTCATCAAGAATCAAGGGACTTGGTGTCTCATCCATTTCGAGGCGGTGTGAGTCACTGATCATTTTCTGTCTAAGGCTAGATGTGAACCCAATCCATTTTCTGTAATGAAGCAGCGAAGTTAAAGGACTGGGCCCTGCTCTGAACTATGGAAGTATTGGATCTAATTTAGTTAATTCAGCCATTCTGAATAGTGTGCACTCATGTTGGTGGAGTTAGTAATGTCCTTCTTAAATCTATGAAATTTAAACCTTTATGGAATATCTTTATGAAATATAAACTTTTATGAAATACCATTAAAAATATATGTGCAGTAATGGGCAGTTCTTCACCTGTGCTTCAGATGTTCTGCCCTCAGATCAAGGGTCCTTGCTTTGCCTTTTACGCTCTCTCCCACCTCTCTCCTTCCCTCCTTCCTTCACTCACTCCTTACTGCCCTCCTTCCTTCCGTGTTTTCATTTATTTCTCCATACTGTTGCATTTTCTCCAGCAGCACGAAGTTGCTTAATTCAATCCATTTTTTTCTTATTTTTTATTATCTCAATCCCATATTCTCCTCTGTTAACTGCGGTAAAACTCTTCCATACTTCATATTATGCTACTTCAAAGAGGTGTGCACGTCCCGTGTCTCTCTCCCTAAATTTTCATTTACTTCTCTAACTCATACAGCTAGTTTTTCACACCACCAGACCAAAAACTTACCAATGGCATCCTATGTTGCCAAGGTGCATAGATATTTTCTTTGTTTTTGTTTATCTTTCTGGGCATTTGACACGTTTTCCTTTATCTAAATGTTCTTTTCTCTTGCCTTGGGGGACATAACTCTAGTTGTTCGTTTTTTTTTGGATTCTCTTCTTCTTAATCTATAAACACCATTCTCCCCAGGACTTTTGTCTTGCTTCTGTCCTTTTCAGTCTGTGTGTAATCCTTAGGTGAGTCTGTCCATGCCCATGACTTCAGGTGCCATTTACATATTCATATTCTCAGTCTATGCCTGCTAGATTCCAGACCCAAATATCAGTTATCTACTAGATGTCTCTACTTCAGTACCCTTGAAGGCAACTAAAACTCAGGCTGTCCAAAACTGACCCCATTCTCTTTTCTCCCAAATCTGCTCCTTGGCTTATTTTCCTAAAGATAGGCAAATATAATGGACATTCTTGGTGATGCATAGCCTTCTTTCTATCCAGGGCTAAATCCAGAATCTCAGTTACCTAATATTCTTCTTCCTTGTCTTCCACATTCAGTTTTATACCAAAGCTTATCTATTCTACCTCATATCTGTATACTTCTCCCCATTCCCACTGCCTATTTTTTCTTTTTAATTTTTTAAATTGAAGTGTCATTGACATACAATATCCTACTAGTTTCAGGTGTACATCATAGTGATTCTATATTTTTATACATTAGGAAATGACACTATCTGAGCTTTCACTGAATCATAATCTTTTTGCTGGTGGAGGGCTTCCCTCAGTGTTGATAACTGATCAGAGTGGTGTTGACTGATCAGACTGGTGGTTGCTGAAGATTGGGGCGGCTGGGGCAATTACTTAAAATAAAACAACAGTGAAGTTTGTTGCCCTGACTGACTCTTCCTTTCATGAATAATTTCTCTACAGAATGTGATGCTATTCCATAGCTTTTACCCAAAGTAGAACTTTCAAAATTGGAGTCAATCCTCTCAAACACTGAGGCTGCATTATCAACTAAGATTATATTTAGATTTGTGTTCTAAATCCTTTCTTGTCATTTCAACAGTCTTCATTGCACCTTCACCAAGAGTAGATCCTATCTCAAGAAACCACTTTCTTTACTCATCCATAAGAAGCAACTCCTTATCCATTAACTTTTATCAAGAGGTTGCAGCAATTAAAATATAATAATAAACATTTGAAATATTGTGAGAATTACCAAAATGCGACAGAGATATGAAGTGAGTAAATACTGTTGGAAAAATGGTATCAATAGACTTGCTTTATACAAGGTTACCACAAACCTTCAATTTATTAAAAAATAGTACAAGGTTACCACAAACCTTCAATTTATTAAAAAATAGTATAAAGCAAAGCAAGAATAAAATGAGGTATGCCTGTAACGTCTGTTGGTGTGGACTTCTTTGAGTTCACCTTTTTTGGGAATCCTTTGAGATTCTTGGATCTGGGTGTCTTTGTCCTTCCCCACCTGAGAGAAGTTCTCAGCCATTATTCTTTTGAATAAGCTGTCTGTCCCTTGCCCCCTTCTCATTCTTTCTCTTCTCCTAAGTAATATACATATCATACTCCCATAATATGTATATTGGTCTCTTTAGTGTGTCCTATAAGCTATCTTTACTTTTCATCATTTTTTCTTGTTGTGCACCCACTATTCCTACACCCTAATTTCGCAGATGAGACTTTCCTTAAACCCCATCCTGAGTTTATCTCCTCCTACATGGCTCTCTCCCATCTCTACAACTACACCAAACTATATTTATTTCACAGGTACATTTTTTAAACTACTGTATGCCTTCACTTTGCCGCAGTTTAATTTCCTATATCCCAACACCGTTCTTATAGCTGTCTTCCTACTTAGTCTTCAAACCGTAGCTCTATGTTGCCTCTGCTAGGAAATCTGCTTTAAAGTCCCTTCTCTAGTTCACATACCTTTCTTTCAACATTTGCTAAACTTTAGTCACTAATGGTAATGTTTTATTTGTCTTCAAAGGCCTTAAGCTTATCATGAAACCTAGCCCTTGTTAGATGTTCAAAGTTTTTAGAATAAATGAACAAATTAATTGGACCAAAAATTGTGGGCTACTTCTGTATCCATCTATTTTTAAAAGAGGTAACTCACATTTATAAAGGCCAGTAATCCTTGTACCAGCTAAAGGACTTTCACAGCCATAATTTTATCACAGGTTGCAGAACTGGATCCTCTTTCTTTTAGAAAATCATACTTTATTAGGGAAGTGTATTGAATTCTTCACCTCCATTACCTCTGTTTTAAACTTCAGAACACTAGAAGTGTTCACTATCTTATAAATGCAAACATTTCTTTTCCTTGGATAAAATGATAGAAAAGGATAGCTAGAATTGTACATAGAAAAGAAAGGTCCTTTGTGCCTGAGTGAATTGATGTTCTTTATTTACCATATATAAAGAGTGGCTGAACTCATCACCCTGTTATGTATATGTTAATTCGAAACCATGTGGCACTCACTGTACTTTGTACTATTTGTCGCTGATGGTTTGTAAGGTAATGATTTATGCAATATCCATGTGGGTTTTCCTACTAAGAACAAAGAGGGAAACCTTCCTATGTTCTTTTATAGTAGCTCTTAGTAGAAATTTTTGCCCTTTTAATCAAAATACAGAATTATAACATCACTTTATATCTTCTATTGTTCTCATGTGTTAGGCTTTTTATTAAGTAAGTTATGTCGTTCTCATGGAAAAATAATCCTTAAACTCAACAAATCACCAGCTAGATCTGTTGCTGTAATTCTCTTTTCTCTTTTTTCTTTTCTTTATTTATTTTTGTGGGGGAGATATTTTATATCCAAGCAACTGGTGGAATAATTGGCTTTATGATCTTTTACATGAACTATCTTTTCTTACCTAATCCAGTAATATTGGAGCATTTATTTTATTTTTTCAACAAGATAATGATATTTTCTAAAGCACAAAATATACTTTTCCCTCTTTTTATAACAAAAGAAGATAAGTACACTTTCAAGTGACTGAAACAGTGCCTGACACATAGTAAGTGCCATTTAGTTCTCAAAAAATGTTGCTTGAATGAATGAACTCAAATCTAGGTAAACATGAAGATAGATAAAAAATAAGTGTAAGGCTGTGATTAGTAATCTTTTGTTTGTTTTCATATCCATCACTTCTTGATAGTATCCGAAGAATAGTTAGTTGTCCATGTGACAAAGACTTTATATCCTTATGTCACCTGCCTCCATTCCCTTCCTCCACCAGATTTTGAAATAATTTTACCAGATTACCAGATGCACACCATTAGCTACTGAAGAATCTCTTGTCTGTCTCTTTAGCTTCTCCATAAATATGCACATTTCTTCATTTGTTTTTAAGGCAATGCTGTATGTGTAATCATGTGTGAATCTTTATTGAACACTTACGGAATGAGCCACCTGTTCTTACAAATTAGCTGAGTCCTCTAGAAGGCCCAAATTAGTGAATTAGTTGATGAAGGAAATTTGTTGCAGAGACAGCAGGGAGCTAAGGAATTTTTCAGCTTGTCAAAAGTATTGTTAGTCTTACAGCACGGCAACCAGACAAATAGCTGCCATTGTGAACAATTCTGGGTAGTGACTTAGTACCAAACTCATTAGACAAGGAAAATGAATTTGCTTGTCTTATCAGTTAAGAAAAGCTTTGCTGATCTCAGACCATAGCCCAGAAAGTTAACTAAGCTTTATAGAAGTGGATGATCTTTTCTCAGTGACCAGTGTGGCTAGGTTAGGAGTGTGTAGCTAGGGATAGTGTGGGAAATAGGCTTCATTGTTCCAGTTGGACTTCTGGCTGAAGGCAATACCGAACAGACCTCAGAAGTCACCTGAGCAGGTCTCATCCAGGGAGTGGGCAGGGGGGCCTGGTGATTCATTCCTACAGGTGCTTTTTGAAAGTGACCGCTCAGCGCTGTGAGGGAAGCTGCCTCTCACAAGCATCTAGTTACTTGTTGAAAAGTCAAAGGCAATGTGAACCCTCTGACCGGTCATGGTGTTGCCCGCCTCCTCCTTCCACATCACATTCCTGTGGTTGGTTGGCATGCCACAGCAGCCATTGCATATATCTAAAACCCAAATATTTTAAATTTCCAAGGAAGCAAGGCTCTGCGTGTGAATTGCACAGTGGGTGGCAACTCAAGATTGCACCCTGCCCTGATCCTGGGTGCCCAAGTGTTCATCTTGTTCTGTACCCAGCCCTTTGTGTGATCATATAACCTAGGTCACACTGCTTAGGCTTTATCTACACAGCAAAAGAGGACAAATATCCTCCTGACTCCATGTTTACAGAAAAATTGGTCAGATTTGCATGAAGGTATGGCAAAGGTGGCAGCTCCTTCCATTTCCCTCTCCTTTCCTTTCTGTATCATACTGATAATAAAAGTTCATTTTAGAGGAATTATTAAAAATGAAGAGGCATTGAAAAATAAACACATTTAGAATTTGCTATCAAGATATAAATACTGTTAACATCTTGTATTTATCCTCTGCTCTTGTCATTCCAGGAAGTAACAGGTGGTATGGGCATGTTCTTTGAGTACTTAGTGCAGTTATGGATTGAGTGGGTGGGCCAGGTTGGTAGAGAAGGATCCAAGGAAAATATTTTCTCTAGACAGATACCTTAACTTTTTGTCCAGCCTTATGGATAAGAAATGCTCATCATTCAGTAAATATCAATTGAAACCTACCATGTACCAAGCACTGTTTTAGAAGCTAAGGATACTACAAGGAACAACACAAAAATGCCTTTGTAGAGGTTATTATAATTCACAGGAAGTGGAAAGAAATACCCAATGCAACACTTAAAAATCCAATAAATAATTTGTGGCCGAACTGTCCTAAATAAGCACCTACAGGACCTGGCATCTGGCTGATGTGTTAAATTCATGGTTGGGAATTTTTATCTAATCTGCGTGTGTCTATGTGCGCTATATAAAGATGCACTAAAGTCATATCAGTCTTATTTCTAGGTGGTAATATTTTACAGACTTGACAATTATTTGAGTGTGCACGTAGAATTTATCATCAGTTTGGTAAAATCTGTTAGCCTTATAGAACCTCAGAGATGGAAGAAACTTGAATATTATATCTCTGCCCTCTCCATTCCTAACCTACGCGACACCCCTGTTCCCCATGCTAAATCTCCTCCCCAGCATACTAGACAGTATCTATCTCTCTTTGAGACCTCCAGGCACAGGAAGCACTCTACTTCTTGGGGCAGCTCAGTCCACCAGCCAGTAGCTCCAGTTTTAAAAATGATCTTCTTTATATGAAGCTGGAATCCATGGCCTGTAGTTTCTTCTGTTGAAAGTAATGTGCAGGTCTCAGGCAGTGGAGTTGAGGTGTGAGCAAATTTCTTTCCCAAGCGTCAAAGGTCAACCAGCCAGGAAGAACTCTGAAAGTGTCTAAGGTGCTAAACTCTCTTCCACCGAACCAAAGAAGAAAATAGAGTGCATAGGGAAACACCAGTCGTGTGTGGAAGGACTCATGGTGAGGTGATCAGGCTTTGACATCTGTCATTCCTTGGTCAGCAGGCTGATTTTATTGGACTTGGATGGTTGAAAGGTGGTACTTTCCTCCCTCACTGACACCCGCATGTGGCCTGTCTTAGGCCATATGCTGAGGCAAAGAAATTGATCTCCAAGCTCTATCTGGACTCTTCTTTGGCCAAGGGTATCCAAATAGCTATGTTATTTTAACAGAAACTCTGAATATGGAATTGCAGTTTGAAGCAGCCCAAATACCTGTCTTTATAGCTGAGAAGAGACTCGTGCATGCAGAGTATGCTGTCATGCGGAAGCCAGTGATGAGATGTATTGATCTGAGCCATAACAAAAGTTTATCTTTTTAAGCAGAAGAAATGCAAATCCACTATAATTACCATTGGAAAGATAATCATTCTTAGGTTCCTTTCCAACATCCATCACAAGCACACTAACAGTTTCATTCTAAAAATAAAACAATTGAGCGTTCCCTTCATCTTGTCAATTCCAGTAGCACCTGAAACTACTGTCACATCCTTTATGCCCTTCATGGCCAACCATGAGGAGGACAGACTATTCATTAATTGCATCATAGATTAATTCACCAAACATATGTTGAGAACCTAGGAGTGTCAGACACTATCATTGTGCTGTGGATTCATAGACCGATCTGACAGAGCATCCTCCCATCCACCAAAGAAGCTGATGGAGACAGACACAAAAACACACAGATTATTATAGGGAAATGCATAAGGATATGAAAGACATCATGAGACATGTTTCCAAGAACAAATCAGAAGGGATAGAGCATTCCAGGCTTCACTGACAAAAGGCTTGTGCATGCAGTGGAAGGCCGCTGAAGGGTTTAAGAAAGGAATAAGACTACAGTACATAGAAACAATTAAATGGGAATAAGGCAAAAGCAAGGTGGGCAGATGGAACTAATAATGGATTGCTGCGATTTGCTATAATCCCAGTGAGAAATCATAAGAGCCTAAAATATAGCAGAGAGTGGGTGGATGGAGTGGACTGGGTTAGAAGACATCAAAGAGAGAGGTTCAGTGGCATCTAACTATGGCAAAGTAAGGCAGCAAGAGTATTCTGACTTTGGGAGTTACGGGGATGATGATGTCCTCACAAACACAGGTAAGGAATCATGAAAGAGCAGCACACTGATGGCAGTCTACAGGTAAGAGGAGGTGAGCAGTGATGTATGTGTTCATCAGTGATGGTGTTCATGCACCAGGGTCTGCGAATTTTTCTCCAGATACGGAAGCCCAGGCTTGATCGTGTGTGGACTACATGGGAAATAACTGGTATCTTTTCTCTGAAGCTTAAGCTTTCCTTTTTAAAATAAGAGCTCTGGTTAAAAGCTGTATGTCAGACCCCATATGGGGTCTCTAAGATCTAATTTTACTTAAGGACTCCAAGGCACAGAGGCTAGCCAAGATTCTGAGAAGATATCAAATAAAAATCTTGGAACCAATGGAAAGCAATTTTCATAATTAGGAGGAACGCAGCACCCCATATATCATCGTTAGTCTGAGACAAGGAACAGAAGGTTGTGTGGGGGAGGATGGTTTCTCTAAACAGGGAACAGGTGGCCAGCATAGTCAGGGCCAGCTAGGGAGACCTTAGGCAACTCTGCTCAAAGAATTTCTCTGCCTCTCCCTGAGAGACTGTCAGATGCAGTAGAGAACAGGATTATTAGCTATTTGGCAATGGATGTTTCCTTTCATGATGGTGCTTTCATTCTTCTAGCAACAAAGGGAAAGGCCAAGGGATAGAACTTAATGGAACCATAGATGCTATGGAAAATAAAGTGCTTTTGTATCTCCTGATAAACCAAAGTTTTGATATCACAGAATGTCCAAAAAGAAATTTGGCTCTCATTTGAATTGCTTCCTGCAAAGTTAATTGTGTGCTCCCAATCCATAATTGATGATAGTTTTTCCCTTGCTGCAGTTAGACCAAAGAATTTGGCAGCCTAGTGCTGTGGAAGCCAGACACAAACAAGTAATGATACCCCAAGAAGAGCTGAAGTATTAGTCTCCCAAGACACAGGCTGTACAAATTGCTCTGGCTTACAAAAGAGACTTCAGTTACACCTTAGAGCCTGTCTTGTGGACTTGGTTTCATAAAACTTGTATAATAACTCTGGAATATACAAATGACATGTTAAACAAAATGCCAGAGAGATGAGCTCTCAGGAGGCTTGACTAACCATTTCCACAGTTGTCACAGAGAATGAGAGGATTCTCATAGTGAAAGAGTAGATTTGCCTGTGTAACTAATTCCCTTCGGTGTCAATCTCTCTCTACATATGGATAGATCCAGATATAAATGTAGATATAGGTGTCTATAACATATATTCTTCTGAAACTCCCATACATGCTTATTACCTGGGGGCCAGAAGCTCTATTACTGACCTAGTAGGACCTTTTGCCTGGGAGGAGTATCACCTCCCCTGTAGCTATCAAA
Source organism: Smutsia gigantea (assembly GCA_032199065.1). Lineage (NCBI taxonomy): Eukaryota > Metazoa > Chordata > Mammalia > Pholidota > Manidae > Smutsia > Smutsia gigantea. The sequence continues at coordinate 16,327 of JAVSCE010009201.1, forward strand.
ATTCTATCCTAGACTGTGTCCCAGTCAGGCCCTAACTCTTCATCTCTTCTTTGTGTAGCTCTTCCCTGACCACCATCGATGTCCTTGTCCTTGGCTTCCCTTCTCCCCTTCTCCCTGAACTATTTACAGTCTGTGATGTAATGCAGTGTAATCATCCGCTCGAAGAGATTGTTCTGTAATGGTTAGTCTCCCCTCCCTGCCTGAACTGGGAAGCCAGTCCCGGCTCTGATGAAACCTCCCCACTCCGGTGATGTCCAGTCCAGAGGCGCACATGCTGTGCTCATCGACCGAACAGCCGCCACCTGGCCACCCCCCCCTCCAAAAAAGGAAAGAACGAAGGAAAAAAGAAAGAAAGAACAAAACAAATCTCTTATTTCTGTGGTTCAAGGATTAAAATTGTGGTTTTATATAAAGTTCTCCTTCCCCTTTGTTGACTTGCATAATTATTCAGATGTGATGGCAACAAAAAAGGGAGGGGAAATGGTGCTTTGTCAATACTTTTAAAGGTTTTCCCTCTTTTCTGATCTGTTTCATCTAATTTGTCCTTACTGAATTCTAGTCAAGCAAACCATATTCATCTTCCCATTCCTCTGATTTTGATTACAAGACTAGGAGAGCTTTATATGATTCCTTCAAGGGAATTGTTTTATAGAAAGGCTCTGCTAGGTTTCTATCGCCACTGCATCCTTCTGCTAGGAAGGTAACCTTTAGCAAGAGCTAGTGCCTCTTAATCTTTTAGTAGAAATTGCTCTTGTGAAAACGGGACCTGATAGTATCTTGGCTCACTAATTCATGCCATGTGGGCCAAAATTAAAGCATTAAAATTTCATAGATATAATATCATTTATAAATCATGTCATAAAAAAATTCATTCCCTAGAGACCTTGAAAACTGGCATGTCTTCCTCCAGCTGCTGCTGCAGTGCACCAGTACTTGAAGAAGTAAAGCTGTGGTTAAGTGGGAGAATATTTAGCTTTGGCACCCTCAGAGCACACGTTGTTCCCACTGGTGCCTCGGCACAATGACAGCTCCACGTAATTGTATTGACAGCGCAAGCAGTTCTGGGGGGCAGGTAGCTTCCTCATCTTTTATGATTTAAGTCTGTTCAGATGGAGAAAGAGGCTATTTACCACTTCTCCCCAGTTTCTCTTCTATAAAATTTCAATGTGTTCAGTGGGTGAGCACTGTGGACTAATTAAGTAGATGGTCAACATTTGCTACATTTCAAAAAATGACAGACGCTTCTTGTTGCCATTAATCCTGAGATAGCAGATGGGAGTTGGTAATTGTTTAAGTTACAGAAATAATTTGCCCTACTTTACTACTCAGCTTTTAAAAAATTATCTTTGGCTATGCCTGGATAAAAACCCTTTTGTTCTTTCGAAATGGTGGAAATTAGAATATCCACATGGAGATGTTTCCAGGAGGCACATGACACGTTTGGTTTGCAGATGCTAATGGATATATAATCACATTTGCCGACCATAAAACCCCTGTTGGTGAAACACTTCATCTACAATATCCTCCACTTTCTTGAAACATGCTAATTTGCTCTAATAATGCAGGGGCCCTTCTGTGTTTCTCTGTTGTGTAAACATCTAGTAACAGTAAGCAATCAGATGCAAGAGATCGTTGTATAATGATGTGGACTTTTTTACTTTTCAGGAGTTTGGGGCTTTTGGCTTGTGTTGTTTTGTTTTAATTGCATTGTGCTAGCATTTCGTAATGTATTATTAAGATGGATGCTTTTGACCTTTGATAGGAAAAGCAGGTAAACCATCTTTTTATTGCTTGATTTGTTGGATGGGAGAAGATTCTATATGTATTCGGTTTTAAAGATTGGCCTCAGGAAACTTGGAGCCGCTCTAAAGCGTGAATTCCTAGATCTAGTGCATTTTCTTCAGACTGAAATCAACCCAGACACAGACATTTGGTGGTGCAGAACTGCCATAATCTTTGCGGCACAATGTCTGCATGCTCGTTCACATGGACACACTTGATATATGCTACCAGCCATGTCACAAAGGTCAGTTGTCTGGTATATAATCTGAAATGTGTGTTTGTGCTAATTGAAATATTGATTTATTTGTTTTCAGCCTGATCTCAGTCTTCTCTGACAAGGCTAAAAACAGTATAGGCAAGCAGAATAACAAAAAGATGTATCTGGGGATATATCTATGCATGCGCACATTTGCGTGTATGTGGACATACATATATTCTATACAAATGCACTGAGAGGGTTCTTATTTTCTTCCCATCATGTTTACATTTATTATATTCATATATTCATATCCATGTGGATATGATATCATGTAGATAAATGTGAAAAAACAAGACTATAAGGTGCATGATAATTTGACTGACAAACAGGAATAAATTCAATTAGCCAGTTCCTGCTGATCTTTTGAGTATATGAGTTTATATGCCCTCTAATTTACTTTCTTATTCTTTTTATTGTGGCAAATTCCAAACATACACAAACAGACACAATAACAAAATAAGCCTCTGCACATCCATCACCAGCACCATCTCCACCATCGGCCCCGTCTCCCCAGCTGCTCAGTATTATTTTGAGGTAAATCAAAGATCATATTATTAATATTATTTCATTTCTAAATATTTCTGAAAGTATTTCTAAAAGAGACTCAGTTTTTATATATGACCAGAGTACCAATGTCACACTAAAAAGTTAACCATATTTTTTCATATCATAAAATATCCAGTTTTACATCTCGTGTCATAAAGAGTTATACTTACAAAAAAATCAGGTTCCAAATAAAGCCCATATACTGCAATTAATTGATATGTCTTTAAGACTTCAAATATATATATATAGGTCCTCTACCCTCCTCTTTTTTTCCTTGCAGTTCATTTGTTGGAGGCACTTGGTTTGTCCTCCAGCTTCTCACAGTTTAGATTTTGCTGACTGCGTCCTCATAGTACAGTTTAATATGCACTTCAGTTCTTTTGTCTCCTATAAAGAGTAGTTAGACCTAGAGATTTGATCATATTCTTTGATAAGACAGCTACCTGTCTGATATCGTCTACATAGCAGAAAGCACCTAATATGTAGTTGTCTCTTTAGGAAATGTTAGCCACTGGTGTTCAATGCTTGGGTCCACTAATTCATTAGAGGTTACAAAATGGTGTTATTCCTATTTTCTCATGCAATTTTCAGTTATTAAATGTAATATTTCTATAATAAAAAGTTGCCCTCATTTACTCTTTGGTTCACAGTGGTACAGTTAGTGTAGAAAAGGGAACATAAATAAACTCCTGATTCTTTTATTTATAGGTTTCATAATAAAGACTTAGCTCCAGGCCTTCTTTATTAGTACCCAAAATTGTGTTTTAATATCATGAAGAACACAGATATATACAATTTCTTGAAGTATTTAAATCCATTGTAGTTATGATCCTTATTCTTCTCTTTCTCCTCAAATTGTCCCAGCTTTGGCCAATAGGAGCCTCTTAATGTTGGCCATGTTCCTTTGACACATTCATGTCTGCTCACCTGTGTTTGCAATATTGTATCCCAGAGACTTTGAAATGAGCTGCCCCCTCTCCTTTTACTCAGCCTACCCTTTCTGTCTCTTGCTCTTTCCAGGTGTTCTGTCACATGATTTTAATGTTGGGATGGCTTCTAAAGCAGCTAGTTTTTAAATGTAAATTACTGAGATACACAAAAGTGCCCGAATGCCTTAGTTTTCAAAAACATGTCTTATTCTTCTCACATGTTCATGTTATCTTAGGGAACCAAATTCACCTAGTGTTTGGAATTCTAATTTTCTGGTCGTGTCTTAGGCCCAGACTTCAAATTGCTGTGCTCTCCATCACTGCCTGGCACATTGAAGCCACCGGAATACTTGTTGAATGAATCGGTGATGGAAGGAACAAACCATGATCTCCTTTTAGTTTCAGAAATAAATCCAGTTTTAGATTGTGCTACAAAACTGAACACAATATTCGCTGAGACATGAGCGGATGAGAGTGGATATCCTGAGCTGTTTGGGAGGAGGGTTTCAACAGGAAACTGTCCCTTGTCTCGGAAAGCATTCCCTGTGCGGTGTTTCAGACACTAAGTCTGACAAGCACCAAAGCCAGACACATGCTTTGTAGTGTTAATGGGTTTTGTGCCAAGAGGTTGAAATAATTTAGTGAATCTAAAGGGGGTGGAGGTAACATAAAATTATGGTTGCTTTATCCATTTCTTCTCATCTGTTTGGGTAATTTATCTATTCTGATTTCCCTGAATGAATTGTTTAGTGCTGAGATTTCATGGAAATAGGTGTTCTAAAAGCCACTAAATATTGTTTTTTAATTACCTCACGGCCTCAAAGGAACAAGTAATCCTTATCTTCTTTTTATTGGCACTAAAATTCTCTATAACCACCAGCTCCCATAAAGATCATTCTTTTTAAAGCCTGTTTCTTCCTAAGGAATGTTGATTTTCTAGATAGATCACTGAAGAATGGAAGCAGGCAAAGAATAATCATTGTCATTCAAGTCAGTGCTTCAGAACATATCCGGGTGCTAAGAGCCACTCTAACTGGAAAGGGTCCATGTGTTAAAATAAAATTATTCATCTCCCAGACAAAGAAAGCAGTAATTTTGTAACATGTCACATGCCAGTGCTAACATACACACAAGAGATATATGTAGTTGAAGAGTAATGGTGAACAGTTTCCTGTGTACTTACTAAATCCATGCTTACCACATCTTCTTCATTAAATCAGTAGTCTACAGATTTTTATTATACTTGCTCTAAAGGCAAGTAACTTTTGAGTATTTAATCTCAATACATTACGTTGAACCATATGAAATTGACATTTTGTGGGTCAAAAATATTTGGGCATTGGCAATTGCATATTTTGAACCTTCTATTTATAATTATTATGTACAAGTATGCATACATATGCTGTTATCAATAATATACCAAGGCTCAACTCTTAGCATGAGGGTCAGTAATGTAGTTGATGTAAAACTGTATTTTATATAAATTTTCTGTATAATCTCTAAATTGTTTAGTTAGTTCGCATCAAATCATCACAGTTTTCATTCTGGAAATGTGGCTAGCCAGAACCTTCAGCTAGGAGCAGGAGAGTCTCAGCTCAGCTACTTTCTTGTGTGCATGTGTTTGCATCATTAGTATTTTTGTCCATCTGTGGTTTCCTTGCAGAAACCTCTTTAAACCCCTTGTCCATTTTGAAAGGGCTAGTTAGTAAGTCAAAGCTAAATAATATAATATACAAATAAACCAATGTGACTAGACCCACAGCAGAATATGCCACAGTATGCCAAAGGAATATTTAGTATCTTGAGTCTGTGACATATGGATGAGTGATGGGGTCATTGTCAAGTAGAATATTACATTTTAGGAGAATTTAATTTTATTTCTAATTTTTCCAATGACAAAAATAGATATAAATGAAAATTTAAATTTAATTGGGATTTTTCCTCCCACATGTGTCTTTTCACATAGCTTGGATTTCTCACAGCATGGTGGCTGGGTTCTAAGAGGGAGCATCTCAAAAGTGTGCATTCCAAGAAAACAAGGCAGACATTGTCCAGCCTTTTATGACCTAGCTTTGGAATTCACATAATGTCCCTTCTACCATTCTTAATTAATTAAGGCAATTACAAGCCCACCCAGATTCAAGGAAAAGGGAAATAGACCACACCTGTCTGTGGAGGGCATGCCAGTTTGTCAAACTCTCAATCTGTGGCCTTTGTTTATAAACCACCACACCACCCAGTGCGTGAATCCCATGTATAGTGTCCCTGACAGTCATCCAAGTTTACTACCTCCAGTGATGTGGATTTCATTATCATAGCACACAAACTATTCCTTTTGGACAGTATTACATATTAGAAAATCTTTTTCTCAAGCAGGACAAATGTGTGCTTTCCTATAACTTCCAGTTCGTGCTCCTCCTTCTGCCCTCCGGAAGCAGACAGAGCGAGTCAGCTTTCCTTTTTTTACTTTCAAGGAGTTTTCAAGAAAGTTGTGTTTTCTTTTGGATGCTCACATACCTAGTCGCTCTAACCAAGTTTCTCATATCCCTCAATACCTGGTTATCCTCTAAGCAAACATTGTTTATCCCTCTTAAAATGTTGCTAAATTTGAATGCACATTCAATTTAATAGTGCCCCTTGCTGGCTGGGTCATTACAATAGTATTTGGATCTGAAATAGTTTCCCAAAAGAAAAATACATGCATTTATAGAGCAATTCATTAGAGCACGCTGTCAATATATAATCTTTCAGACCCTCAGAGTGCCGGCATGCTTGCAGCCAGCGAGAGCTGGTGCGGTGGACTGTTCTATATGCTTTCAGGCAGCAAGCATGCATGCCCCATATGGCAAATATTCTCAGCCAGTGAACACTCTACTGCACCATACTGAGTTGAAAGTGCTCAGTAATATGTGTTATATACCCTTTAGGACCTCTCTTATTGACATATATTTTTATGTTCTGATGAACCACTTCAGACCATAATGGCAGACCAGATTTATGCGAGTGGTAATGCACACAGGAAGAGTATCCTACTGGGCGTTAACATGTAGGGTTTACAGCAGCTTGAGGAACCTTTGATGAAAAGGTCAAGGTAACAGATGGTAAAGACCAGCAGGAAATTAGGGATTGGTGTAAGTCCTTTTGACATTCTGAAGGGCAATGTAAAACATCCCTGTAATATTGACCAACAGTTGTCTGCAAAATTCCTAGAAGAAACTAAAGCTAGCGCCTGCCATGACTTCTAGTGATTTAACAAAAATAGAAGAGTGCTTGCCAGCATATAAAGAACTCTTTATAAAGACTGTGTTCTCAGGACCCTGTGTGAAGCAGATACAGTTGGTACTCCATTTTCAGAAATACATGTTCCACTCCAAAAAGCACAATCCTATATTTTAGGTGAGTTTTGATCAAAGATGACTGAAGTAGACTTAATTATGCTACAGTATGATGTTTTCATCTTACTTGAGTTGAATTTAGCTTTCTTAACGGTTGCATTGCTGACCCATGGTAAATTTCTTCAATAAAGGCCTCTAGATCTTTTTCAGATGAAATTCTGCAAAACCAGATTAGCTTCCTCACCCCCATTCTAACTTTTAATCTGGTCCTGGTGATCATGAGCCCCATAACTAAAGTTTATTGAGCACTTACCATACTCTAGGCATAATTAAGTGCTTTTCACATCTCAGAACATCTTCATAACAAACCTATGAAGTGTTAATTTATAGTCTCCCCACTTCAGTAAGGAGTGGATTACAGAAGCTAGGTAGGTTTTATAGTCAGTAAATGGTAGAGCTGAGATGAGTGTAGCCGTTGGAATGATATGAGATGTTGAATATGCCATTTGTGGTTTACCTATGCCTCCCAGGCTGGGTTGTATTTGTAAACTACATGAGAACAGGACCTGATCTGGCACAGTGTTCGCTTGTTTCACAGTAGATGCTAAACAAATGAATGAATGAATATGTTATGGGTCAGTCAATCCATGAATCCATTAATAAGCAGCTATAATGCAAAGCCCAATTCCTCTTGATACACTCTGGTCTACCACTCTTAATGTATACTGAAAACATTTTTTTAAAGCTATGATTTCATTATAGAATTCCATAAAAACATCATCCTGGGAGAGTCAGTAGCCCTGAGGCAGAGCAAGCCTTTTGTTCAGGACATGTTAGGTATCCCTGCTTTCCAGATATCTTGAAGGCTAGCAGCAGCCTGAGACATGAAATTATTTAGTGGGCAGTCCTAATAAAAATGGCAAGCTCTAAGAGAAAAACATACCAAAAAACCCTACTTTTGACTCTCAGTGGAAATTGGTATGGGTCATGCCAACTCCAGAAAAGTGTGCACGCACCACGAAATGGTGTGACGGAAGAAACAAAGCAAGATCATTGAATTGAACTTTCTCAATACTGGGGTAGGGGGAGCCTTAACAACTAGCCTGTTGTATTAGACTGTTAAAAACACTGCCACTCCCCGGTGGGCCACCTTCCTGTGGAAAGATGATACATCCCCCTTTTCTTTGATATCAAACTTGGACAGTTGACTTATTTGGCATGTGAGCAAATGTGATGTGTACCACTTCCAACAGACAGCTTTTAGAACCCTTGTGGACTATACTGCCACATGGCTTTTTCTCTGTCACAAAGCCAACAATTTTCCAGATAGGGAGATTCCATTCGCCTGGGTCCCAGAGTGAAGAAGACATCTAGCCAACCCGTTATGGTCATGTAATCCTAGCAAGAAACAAGTTCTTTAAGGCACTGAGGACATGGAGTTACATGTTACCACAGCATGCTTAATCTAAGCTGACTGATAAACTAGTGAATATGCTTGAAGACATCTGAGCTAATGCTGGAGAAACATGGTAGGCGTAAAAGGAAAACCAGCACCTTGCAGTCCTGGCCACTTCCTCCAAAAGGACAGCCAGAAAGCAGATGCCATCCTTGAGGGAAGAGCTGGACAGACTGGGAATAGACGCACATACAGAGTGGGTGTTCAGCCCATGCCAGGACAGGCCCACAGTCAAGGGCCTGGGCACAATAATAATATGAAAGAAGATGGTATCTTCCTGAAGAGTGGCAGAAAGTAAATACCATTTACTTTTAATCTTATTGCTTCTGCTCTATCACAATCAACCAATTCCATAAGTCCTTCCTTTGAAATACATAGCTCTCTACCATATGTCAGAACCTTAAATCGCTGCAGTACCATAAAGTCCATCAAATACCAAATGGGTTTTTATTTTACTTATTTATGGGTTAAATAGTAGCTTCAGGTCTTGTGTCTCAGAGTCTGCTGAGGCACAGAACAGTCAAGAGTCTGGAAGACCTTACTCCTGACCCGCACCCCTCATAAATCAACTGACCTGCCCCTCTTCCAACCATTTCAAAGAGCTGGCTGCTAATTAGATTTCATTTGTACAAGGCGTTCTGCAACCAAAAATATTTAGAAAAGCACTGCCTCAGATAAGGCCACAAGATCTTTTCAGCTATGTGAAATAATTACCACCAAATTCTGTGGTCTCTGTTCTGGTCTGTCCTAATCTCAACCCTTCTTTTCTGAGCATGTGGCACAAGAATCGTTGCTACAGAGATAAATATTCATGCGCATTGCATTTTGCTCACAGGAACTGTATAAACTATATTTAGAACTCTGAATGTTGAGATGTACTGTGTCAACACTGAAATTTAATTACTGTGATGGACTTTAAATCCATATACCTTCTTGCACTGTGGAGTGAATATAACCTCTTGTATTTGCTCATTCTCCTTTACCCTCCTAGAGGAGAGGGTTGCAGTCTGTTTAACCAGAACACCCACCTGCCCTTCTCTTCCAAGTGAATGAAATGAGCTCTCAGTTTTATGACTGTTTTATCTTCGTATTATGAAAAAGAAGTATTGTCTTACTAAACTCCTAGACACTTCCCAATATGCCATGTCTCCCTGCTACTCCTGTTATCACTCATTCTGGTAATAAATGAAAATGGCCATTGTTAGGATTTGTAAAGCTCTGTCAAGGTAGCCCATTATTTTAGGTTCAGGTTAAGGCAAGGAATTTAAATTTATATGAGCTTGGTGCAGTTTCAAAACTAAAGACATTTTAATTTTTCTCTCTCTTTATGCAAGAGACTTTACATTTCTTAATATTACACTAATGTATTTGTTCTCTGTATTTTATTTACTGTCTTTGTCAAAGTCAGTGAACAGGAATAAAAAGTATTTTCATGGTAATACAGGAACTACTGCCTTTTTGCTCTTATGTAATAGGTAAGTGGAAGCATTTAAAAATGAACCTATCCATGGTGATGTTCCTATTCTTGTATAGGCTTTTGATTTTATTTAAAATGAATGGCATAAACTGCAGGTCTGAAAACCAATAGAATTTCTGCATTTTCCTGCTGATCCATAACCTTTAGGTCAGAACGTACATCTGTTTGCATCAGTTGGTTGGATGGTTGGAAGAAGCAATGCTTTAAAACTGAAATGAAAAGATTTCTGTTATACTCCAGCAGGCCCCAGATATGAAGGCCAGTTTGGGTGCATTATTATTAGGTGATTTTATATTAATCTTCATAAGTCATACAAAATAAGCTGTAGGCAATAGATACAGCCCCCTAAATGAAAAGAGACAGGAAAGGAATGTGTTTGATTAACTGACACCAATTCACTCTGTGAGATGGAAGTCCAGGGACTAGGTGAGCATGATGCGGGAGTCAGGGTCAGGATGTCGCGAGCATGTTCACTGTCGCTGGTAGACAGGTGCCCGGGAAGGGGTTACTGCCCACCCTCTTCCCGCAGCTTGTGTGTGCATACAGAGCTCTAACTGTGGCTTTGGGATGACAGCCTGGTATAAATAAGGAGCGGCATGCCGTGGGCCCCTCTATGCCGGTCCCTGGCTGTCTGAGGCAGTGTCATGGGGTATGTGCTTGGACAGAGAGTCAGTTCAAATTCCACTTCTGATGTACTGCTTACATGACCCTAGGCAAATTATTTGACCTCTGAATCTATCTCTTCCTCTGTAAACTTGGAGTTGTCACAAGGATTAAATGAAATAATCCAAGCAAATGTCTAGTCCAATTCCGAGCACATAATGGGCTCTTGATGAATGGGAGTTATAAAGAAACTTGGCCCTCAAGTAGTGAGATTCAGGTCCAGTGAATTACAGTTGGCCAAGAGGAATAGCAGGTGGGCAGTAAAGCTTGGAGGCTGGGATTGGCAGGAGACTGGTTCATGGCACCAAAAGGTGAGGATAGATCCCACTGCTTGTTGTACCAGCACGGGCTCCCCACGAGCATGTGCCAGGGAAGGTCTACCTGGCTTCCCGGAACATACGGAGGGCACAAGGAGCCCTATGCTCAGCAAGCCTGCGGTGTGCCCAGAGTGGCTGAGGTAGGAAGCATGGATGGTAGATGCATAGAACACACTTGCCTCTTTCCCTTTTTGTACCCATTGGTCCTGTGCTCCTTGTTGGAACAGATCTTAGTCTAGAGCCTATTTCTCTTCTTACTCTTTGTGCCCCTAAGCTCATCCTAAAAATAAATGATGGGCCCAGTAAATGCTCAAGAGTCATGAATGCTTTTTTTTAAATGTAGTCTGTCAAAAGAAACAAACATTCCACCCTTCTCTTATGAATAAATCTAGATTTATTTTAAATGAAACCATTCCAAATAAAGTGTACAATGCCTCCCCACTGGTCTCCACCCTTAGCACATCCCCTCCCGATCTGGGCAAAATCCAGCATCCTCGTGTTACCCAGGATACAAGGGACATGCCAGTAAAATTCATTAAGAAATATGAAATGCAAACAAAAAGAAAAGAAGTGGTTAACTGAATTGCACAGCCTATAGTACAAACAGACAAACTGGTGCGGTTTTAAGTGAAGCTTAAATTAGCTTGAAAAATAGCAAATTCCTACTAGAAGCAGAAAACTGGGCATTCATACTTAATGAGTTAGAAACCAATTCTTGGTTGAGATTAGCACCCCTTCATGCATACAGCTTTTTGTCCACACCAAACTTGGGAAGGAGGGGCTTGGTAGTCCTTACTTTCTCTTTGAGGGGTAAAAGGCAGGTTCCAGTTCTATTCCTGTAACCCATTCGGTATAGAGTGTCATCTTCCTTTTCACTGGGTCAAGAACCCTGCTGAGTGTATTTCAGGCACCTCTGAGACCAATGGCAGCCAAGAGCGGGATCAGCAAGTGGCCTTGGGAAACGTGTTGAGTGTGGCTAAGTTGTACCCACGAGGTACATCTGTACCCAAGATTTCCCTTTGTTCCTCCTCCCCACTAACTGGGGTCTGGAGAACTCTGTGTAATCAAGTCCCAAACTTCACTGAGGTTCTGAGCAGCTGCTTAATGTGACCGCATTTCATCGACCATTACTTTTCAGTGTCTTTTAATAGGAAAGAATATATCCATTCTGTAAGAGAAATAGGATTAGGATTTTAGGAAGGCTATAAAATAATGCAACAATAAATTCTTCAATACCAACTTGTCATATATGTTTCAGTAAATTGCAAATATCAGATTACTTTTTTAATTACTTGAAACTCACACCGGGAATTATACAAGAACCATAGATTTAAGGAGAAAATAGGCTTCCCTTTTCTGTTATCAGACTCCAGGCACCCACAGGAACCTTCATGGATTCCAGCAACACTGTTACTGCTAATGTATTTTCAATCAGAGCTCAAGAGATCAAAAATAACAAACCCTCTGTGGATCCACTCGTATTTTTTTTAACTCATGCTTAAAATTAATAGTTTTCTTAGTTATTCAATAGTGAGTAATAAAGCTGAGCTCATTTAGTTTTAAAATAGCTCTGTATTTGCTTCTGTGATACAGGAAGTCAGTAGGCAGTAATTGTCCCAGGGTTTCATCCCTACCTGTGTGATCTTGGGCAGGTTATTTAATTGTACTCAGTGTCTGTTTTCTCTGCGAAAGGCAGTGGTAATGGTGTGTACCTTGGATAATTATTATGAGGTTTAGTTTGATCATTTGTTTATTATTCAATAAATATGTTTTGGGCACCTCCCATGAAACAGACATGGAGACTGTCCTTGTTGCACTTATGGTTAAGAAGGGGAAACAGAAATTAATCAAATAATTAAGCCAGTAAAAATAATTACAGGTGGATAAAAATTACAGAAAGAAGATATCTGATGCTATACGAATACATGACAGGGGATGGTAACTACACTTATTGTGGTGAACATTTCATAGTGTATATAAGTATTGAATGGCTATGTTACACCTGTGAAACTGTATCATATGATATAAACTGTATTTCAATGAAAAATTTTTGGAAGGGAATCCATGGTAGCAGGACTTCACTTAATCTGAGGAGAGGGGAGGGTCAGGGGATTTCTTCTGAAGAAATGCGAATGAGTTGAGATATGCAGACTTCATAAGAGTTAACAGGGAGTGTGTATGTGTGTGTGTGTGTGTGTGTGTGTGAGAGAGAGAGAGAGAGAGAGAGAGAGAGAGAGAGAGAGAGAGAGAGAGAGAGAGAAGAGACTGGGCTGAACATTTCAGGCAAAAAAAAAATGTGTTGAAGTTCCCTCAAGAAGCCCTCCCCTGAAACAACTATTGTTAACCTTCCTTCCAGTTATGTTTACTCTTACTTTTCAACAAAACAAGTTTTATTTTGACCTGGAAATCTGGGTAGGTATTCTGGCAATAGGTGTATATATGGGTCCTGGTAATGTGCCTGTATTTTAGAGTGCAGAGCCAATGTGCACAAAGTCCATTTGTCCTAGACTCATATTGCCATTCATTCAGAAAACCTTCACCAGTTATCTACTCTGTGCCGGGCACTACCCTACCCACTAAAGATGCAGAGAGGAATGAAGCACAGCCTCTGTCTTCAAGTACACTTCCATCCTAGAGTTCAGTGAAGAAAAGAGTTATCAAAGCACATATTTACAATATGCCATATCAGAGCTCTGTGTGTTGGTCAGTAAATTCTGGTGGCACAGAAAATAGCCTGCTGCCTCTGCCTGGGAGAGTCACTGAAGACTCCACAGAGGAGCTGATGTGTGAATTTTAAAGGAAGCCTAGAATGGGCATTCCAAAAGGGAATGTGCAAAGATACCACGTCTATATCCCCAAGACCTAGAAGAATGCCCAGCACCTAAGTATCTAAACAATAAATACCTGTTCAATTTGCGAATGCCACAACAGGGAGTTCTATTCTGAATGGTTCATATATACCATGCAAGTAAGAGTCATACAGATACTAGGCTGGAAATGCAAACATGGAGAAAATAGTGAAGATTTTTTAATGCAAAATGAAGAATACCAGACTTGTATTCTCTGGTCTAGAGGGTGGAAAGAAATGGAATTATTTTAAGCAAAAGGAATGACACAATAACTTTGCATTATAGAAAAATCACTGTGGCAGCAGATTAGGAGATGGATAAGTGGGGAAAAATCTGGAGGCAGAGAGACCAGTTAAGAAGCAAGTATATTTGTCTACAGAGATGGTGAAGGTCCAAATGAAGGAAGATAAAGGGAATGAATTTGAGAGATGTTATGAAGTAAAATCCAGCAGTAACATATGGAGGTAAGGGAGAACAAAGAGATGGGGTCACAGGGAAATGCTTCTGGCCAACATGACTGCTGACCCCATTAACTGACATGGGGGTACAGAAATGGGAAAAGGGTTGAGAAAGCATGTGAAGATCAGTTTGGATCATGTTATGAATGAGGAACATCATATACACACAGGAGAAATGTCTAGATGGGGAGAGCCCTAGGCCTCTTGTACAGATTTGGAGATCGTAAACTTACTTATTCACTCTCTCCCTCACTCAGGGGAGAGAAGATATCAGAGAGAACCTTGAAGTCCCTTGAACCTTGCCCCATCACCCTCCACCTTTGTCATCTCAGACCTACTGTCACTCCTTCCTAGCCATGACCTTCCTAGAAGACCTCATGAACTGGCTCATTTCCTCCTCTGCCCAAATTCCTGCTTTTGCCCAGCCATTGTCCTCGGACAAATTACCCATCATGTGTTAACCTTTTCAGGTCAGAAAAGCCAGGATAAGGCAGCAAATCCTGCACCCCTGGTGCACTCATCTGGGATACAGAGGAGAGGAAATCATACCTCACAGCACTTGGAATGGTGGGGACCGAGGAATCTTACAGAGAAACAAAAGAACATTTTATAAAATGATCTAGTTCTAAAGGAACCATTTATTTCCACACAAAGAATACAAAACATTTTGTGTGTGTGTGTTTTGTCCCCCCTTTTTTTTAATGGGCATCTACTCAAAGTTGCTAAGTAGCTAAACATTAAAATGATCAACATGATGTCTTCTAAATCACTCCTTCGGAAATCACTTAAAGCCTCCATTTATTATCCCAATGTAACTTAAGGACAAGAATGGAAGAATTATTTCTGAAAGAAAATAACCAATGAATCACTTATCAGTTTTCCTACCCTTTGTAGAAAAAATTGTAATTAGTACAATGTCTTTGTTGGCAAGTGTTTATCAGACAAAATGCAGTATAGAAGCAAAGGAAGGTTCTGTGAAGAACTGTGTTGTTTTGCAGAGCTAATTGTGATGCTATCGCTGGAATTTTATGTGATCGCATTGTTAATTTTTAATTTGGTCTCCTTAATAGAAACAAGGTTATTAGCACCTACCTAGAGTCTGAATACCCACATTAGATAAGAAACTCATGGCATGGTGAACATTTGGAAGTAGACATACATCTAAGATAGAAAAGTGCCCCAGGAGCCTTGAAGAGGGTACAATTTTAAGAAATTGAGCTTGGCAGAATAAAAAGATTTTATCAGCCATCTTTCTAAACTACTTCTATATTTTCTTTATTTGGTAAAGAACATACCAAACTCTGTCCAGAGTTTTAGAATCACTGCTTAGACTCTTTATCTGAGACTGGTTGCTGTACTTGCCCAAAAGTTGTTTTCATTCCGGTTATTAATGACTGAATGCCTATTAGTTGTGATACTTGTTGGAGAGTCATGAGATTGAGGAGATACATGAGACCCAGTCTCTGCTTTCAAGGCACTTACACCTAAGTCTAGTGGAAAACAGGCCTGTAAATCAAATGGTTTGGGTACAACGTACTAAGCTTGATTATGTGGTAGGTCATAGGCACAGAGGTGGCAAAGGAGATAAACTTAGTCCTTTGGAATAGGATACCCATTCATCTGTGAATATCTCAAGTTATATTCTATAATAAATTATTCTTAGACGATATCATGATATTTTCTTCTCATAAAGGAAAACTTCAATAACAATAGAAAATAGGTGGGGAGATGGATGGACAGAAAGATAGATGATATATAAATAGATGATAATTGATGATAGATAATAGGTAAACAGATGGTAGATAGATGATAGATAGATAGATAGATAGATGATAGTAGATAGATAGAAAGATGATAGATGATAGATAGATGATAGAGATGTTCCTTTGGCCCCTTTACCTCTTCTCTTTGGTCTTTTAATTAACTGTGATTCCACAGAATTAGCATAAACAAGTATCAAACTACTACTCATCCTTAAATTGACTTATGTGACTACTCAATAGATGTATGAAAGTATGTATGGGTGTATGACAGAAAATATAATACCATCTCTCATCCTGTCTGCAGCTCTGAGGAGGTAGTGATACAGATAGTCAATATCCATCATGTAAAGTCCCTCTAACAGGCTCACAGGTCTCTCATAGGGCACAGTTGGCAATTTCGGTTACTCAGAAAACTCTAGGACAAGAAATACAGTCTCCCAGCAGGGCAGCATTAGGCTCTCCTCTTGGGGGATAGTTTGCAAAATCCACACACCATCAGAAGCTATTCTCTTGGCATCCAGGTGACAGTGCAAGTGTAAGGAAACGAGCTTCATGCCAGAAAGGTGTGAGAACGGGCTTGGTTTAAAAGCCTCCTGCCTCAGAGGAGGCACTATCTCCTGTAACAACCTCATAGACACAGTTTCCGAGACATCTACAAGGGTCATTCCAAATAAAAGGAGTCTGCACACCCAGGTAGGCCCTAGAGCTTGGCTTCCTTTCAGGTGTTTATAGTTCTCCCAGCTTAGATGCAATTTATGGACCAGGTGTCATTTTTATCATAAGGTATGTTGGCCTAGTAACATAGTTGATAGGTTATCTTACTAGGTTACAGGGGAAGAGAGCTAGGAAGTTAACTGAAGATCAAGTCCTCATGCAGAAGGAGAAAGGTGGCATTGAATGGTATCTATCAGCTTTAAAAACAAAAGGAGAGACTTTTTAAAAAGAAACTTTAAAATTTTTGAACAGTTTTAGATTTACAGTATATCTCAAAGATTGTAGTAGATAGTTCCCATATACCCCCTACCCAATTTTCCCTGTTATTAATATTAGTCATTTTTCATAATTAATGAATGAATATCTACACATAACATTATTATTAACTAAGATCTATATTTTATTCAGATTACCTCTGCTTTTCAAAAGGAGCCTTTTAACTGGTGGTATATTTCATATTTAAAATGTCCAGAAACCACTCAGGATATTTTAACTGAGACAGGACTCATTTCAAGTACTTGTAACCCCAAAATATTCAATAAATATCATTTATGTATACTTGGCCACTTTGGATTTGATTTTTACATTGACTGCAGTTAGATATACAAAAGTGTTGTGGATTTTAAATATTTGTGTTTTTCTTATATTTTCTTTTCAGGGATATATATATATATAATTCTGTTCTACCTCTTATCCTCCACCCAAAATAATGATCCTTGTGGCTTAGGGCAAAGAGGATGTCCTGTACTTGATTACTATGGAAAAGTAGTTCCCAGGTCTAATGACATAATTTGAATCACCTGGAGAAATTTATTTATGGGACCAGTGACTGAGGCTCACTCCAGGGATGCTGAATTAATGATCTGTGTAGTTCCCTCATCCCCAAATTTTAAGTGTTCTGCAGGTGATTCTAATGCAAAACTGAGGCTGAGAACCACTGCATTGGAAAATCCAGAGTTTATCTTTTTAATTCAGATAAACACATGAAATGTGGGCTTTCTTTATTAACATGAGGCCTAGAGGACTCTTGGAAAACTCTTCAAGAACATTCTGCTTTAGCTTCTGTTTCCCCTTTGCCGCCCTCACATAATTAATTATTTCCTCCTTAATAACTTACCCATGCCTCTTTTATTTTACTTATCACATGAAATTATAAATGTTCAATGCCTCTTTCTCTGGTTAAACAGTTGGTCTCTGAGGTAGAGATGTGTCCTGTGTACGTGTGAAAGCCCAAGCTTTTACACAATTCCTGACACACAGTAGTTGCTTAGTAGGTGTCCTAGGAAAAGAGGGCAAAAATTTGGGATTGGAGGGGAAGACTAAGTATTGTGCAGTATTAATTGAAAAAATTCTTCTTGGACAAAAACTATAAATTCCACAAAATTCAATATAGGCAAATCTGTACTTGTACTGTGACTGCTACTTGTAAGATATATGGCAGCTACCACATTTCTTATTTAAATAATTAAGCCTAGCATCTCGTTTTAGAAAACAAAGCAACACAGACTGAAGTAGGGATTGCTAACAAGCAAATGACTTGTTCCATTAAGCCACAATAAAATTGCAGTAACACCCGCCCAGGATTTCTCCCCTGCATCTCACGGTGAGAGCATAATTAATAAGCCAATATTTACACATCAAATTATTATTAACTAATAACATTATTATATAATAATTATTATATATAATATAAGTATTATATATAACTAATATAATTATTATTAACTAGAGCATTTGTGGTAACTGTTGCTATCAATGAGTTGTACACTTGTCTAGTCACCATCCAGGGCTCCATTCACAGAGATGTAT
This sequence comes from Smutsia gigantea, assembly GCA_032199065.1. NCBI lineage: Eukaryota > Metazoa > Chordata > Mammalia > Pholidota > Manidae > Smutsia > Smutsia gigantea. The sequence goes on from JAVSCE010009201.1 coordinate 34,684, forward strand.
GGGATACTGTTAGTCTCTTGAGACCTGAATTCAATTTTGATTGAACATGTTTATACTTGTGAGCTTATAATTACCCTTGAGTTCATTTTAAGAGATGATTTAAAAGGTTTCTTTCTACACCGCCCCCCCCCCCCGCTTCTTACTAAGTACTGCTGTGTTTTCAGAGATTTACTAGCCTAAAAGATTTCTGGGAACATTAATAAAAGGAAAGAAAATCCATAATTTAGTCTGAGTTTGAAAGCATAAAACAAAGAGATGCTGGGCAATTATCTACTGACTAGTTTTCCTGTTTCATCAGTGTAGGAGGCCTACTCAGAATTTTTGGCAAGTGGGGAGAAGCTCTAATGAAATACCAGAGGGCCAAACATTCCACCTTGACTAATTACTCATTTTGAGCCATCTTTTATTCACATATTCAATAAATATAAGTTGCTTGTTTACCATTTGCCAGGTTCTGGCCATGACCCTGGTAACTTTTCCTTCCCTTTGTAATGGAAAACTATACACACACACACACACACACACACACACACACACACACACCATTTGGCTTCACTTTTGCCAGATAAAGCCAAATAGAAGCTCAAAATACAAATTAAGAAAGTTGTATATCTTATACATCACAATTTATGTCCTGAGATTTAGACCCACTCTACAGTAATTCAGGAGGGGTCAAGCATGGTCTGAGAAGCATGGGAAATGACCTGCTGATACAACTGTTCCCCTTGGCAGTGGATGGTTTCATAGGTTCATAGACTGTTCATCTCTGCAACATGTGAAGAAGTGAGCTGGGCACAGAGCACCAACACTGGAGCTGGCGCTGCTCCCTGCCTGTGGGCAGCACCAGGAGGGGAGGGCATCGGGGAGACGTTTACCTCTCTCTGCAGATATTCAGTGAGCAAAAGGACTCTACTTTGAAAAAATTACCCCCAAAATAACATTCCAGTATGAAGGAGAGAAAATAGTTTGGTTTTAGACTTGGAAGGGCCAGCCTAGACAGCCATTTTTAAAGAAATTCAAAAATTGACGTCTTTGGACTTAATGAGCAAATGACCCTCTTAACAGTTGTTGAAAAGCTAAACTATTCATAAGTAGAGGGCTTCTGTATTTTTACCATTACTTTATTAATGAAGAAACTGGGGCTTAAGGAAATTGAGTAATGGACTCAAATTTACCTTGCTAGTAAACACCAGAGCTGGGATTGGAGCCCTGGGGTCTGCACTTTTGCTGCTGAGCCATTCCTAAAGTAATGCATTTTCTCATGCCCTTTGCTTTGTTTGGCACGTCTCCTCTCCACCAGGTCCTGATTTTAGTCATCCAGGATCAGTTTAAGTGCATACTGTCCACCAAGATGGCAGGTTCTTCACAAACAGGGTGCCCGTCAGACTCCAGGAGGCCAGGGATCCCACACATCCATGCACTTCCGCCCTCCCGCCAGCATCCCAGGCTTCCAGAAGGACGAGCTGCCTCAGGAAACCAAAGGAATGACTGGAGCCAAGCAAACAAGTAGAAATGTTTTGCAAAATGTTGCTTACAGATTCTGAATTTAAACTGATGGTGAGGCCTTGGGAAAGAAATATGAATTCTGATCTTATTTTGATCTTTCTGGATGAAATAACTCTGTATCCACTCCAATGTATTCAATGATAGGAAAAAGCAAAATACCCTTTCAAATCTCCCAGTAATCCTTCTAGGGCTCTCCTCTACACTCATGACTCAGGTACGCTTTATAGACAAACTTGGAGCCTCACTGCTCATTCCCACCGTACATGCTTCGCAAATTAAAAAATAAACGGGAGCCTCCATTAGACTGAAAGACAAGGATTATTTTTGCTAAGTGCTTGAGCGAGGACTGATTAGGGCATTTCTTCAAAAATGCCAATGTCTGGCACATACTTCTTCCTATTTCTATATAAAACATAAATCTCTGACAAAAGTATATGAAATCTAAGGACATCTAAGTCTCACTACATTTCTGTGTTCTTCATGGAAAGTAAAAACACTTCATGAAATTTATAAGTATTGAAATGTTTATTTTTCTAAAGTAGTCTGCCTTTGTTGATACTATTTGCTGGTTTTTCTTTTCTTCGTGGTTGTAGGTTCATCGCACTGCTCTTTTTCTTACAGGCATTTTTAGGATTGTTGATTTCCGTGAATTTGACTGAAGAAATACCTCTAATACGCCTCTCTTATTTTTCATTTGCTGTTCATACTAAGTCATTTTTTATCATTCTCTGATGCATAAAATAATTGAAATATTTATGTAATATTTCATGTTTTTTTTTCCATTTTTGAGTATTAGCTTATTGTAAAGGAACTATTGTAAACATTTACATGTTAAATCAAGTATAATTCAGCCCAGAAGGATTGCTTGGGATAGCCAAGAAATTATGATAAAATGCTTTGTTTGATCATTTTATTACTCCGCATTTTTAGTCATGTGTGTGTGTGTGTGCTGTAAGGAGAGTTACTTAGAAAATATGGAAAAATACTTCCATTCTCCACCATATTTTATTATTTTGGGTGATGCACATGAATGAGATTTTTATCATTAATAATCAATTTTCAGAACACACAATTTGGTATCCTATGTGTTGGGTTTATCCTCTGCAGCTGTAAAATTGATCTAGTGGGGAGAGAGAAATAGGTAGGAATTAAAACTCTATTTTAACTCAAAGGTTATTTTAAAGGTGCACCAATCTGAAAATGGGATTACTGTCACCTTTCTCAAATGAAGAGTCATATTTCAGCCCTATGCTCACTATTCAATCTAACCCTCTCTAAATACATGTATTCTGCTGGGAGCTGGGTATATAAGGATCTATAAGAGGACCTCTGCTCATTTTTCTGTGCCCACTTCCTCTCAGAAAGTCCTAGATCTGAGTGTATGCCAGTCACTACCCCATCCAGTGTATAAATCTGTTCCACCTCTGTGACTGTTTCTCTGGGCTGAGAATGCACTATGGTTCTCCTGAAGATGCCTGTCTGGTATATTTTAAAACATGTCAAGGTTATTATAAAATGCATCAAAGAAACATATTTTTTTGCCAGCTTTCAAGTTATGAATATGGATTGGCTTTAATAATTAGATTAAAACGCTACTTCAGAAACCATTTATCTAATGTATGTTTCCTAATCCCATTTCACTGAAAAATTTCCTGGAAATGGTCATCTACAAAATGGACAAAGGGTATTGAGGCCAAGATGCCACCTAAAACATCTTCCTTTTGAGGAAAACTGCATATTAAAGTTCACTGTTCGTTTTGCTTTTTATATTCTAGTATTCACTGAAATGTAACTGGATAAACAGTAAGGATAAAAAGAAATGAGTAAAGTAAAAGGAGGGAAATGTATGGTTACTTTTAATAAACAAAAGAATTAGGACTTTGTGTCTTAGTTAAAAGAAATAATTATGGGATAAAAGTATTTCAATCATTAACTCAAGAAGCAATAGGGATTTATTTTTCAGGGTTGGAAAAAAGGAGATTAAAGAGAAATTAAACTAAAAGATAAGGAAAGAAAATTTACACATATGGAACTCCTATCATGTGCTAGCATGAAGCTCATGAAAGATAATTATTCCCATTTACAAGGCCACTGTGCCTGAGAGAGATTTCTTGTCTTTCTTCCCAAGCTTGGAACAACTAGTCAGTGGCCAACTCAGGATTCAACCTAACACCATTTGGAGTCCATGACTTAGAGGAATGGAGTGGAAATAAAGAGATAAGCACAGGCCATGCTGAAAGTGTGACCAGCTGAGGGGGAGATGAGATCGCTACCCTGTCCGCAGGAGAAAGGGTCAGGGAAGGAGAGATTTCAAAGCAGTGAGAGTAAGACTAGCTAGAAGTTGGCAGAGGCAAGCCCAAACACTGGATCCCAAATAGGGTGGGAGACATCTTCTTTCTACCCAGTGAAAGAGAAAAGATAAATGCAGACAAGTTCAGAGGAGGTGGGGAAGACAGGGAGGAAGAAATTCAGAGACTTTTAAAGTCTCTTACTGTTTTGAAAAGTAAGAGGTGAGGTAATCGGCGAGAGAGGAAGGATGTAACAGAGCTTCTAGAAGGAGAAAAGTCTGTCAAATGTACTCTTGACTGCTGGAAAAACTGTAACATGGGAGTAAAAATGGGTCAAAAATGACAAAATAAAGTACTATTTTGGCATAGGAGTCGCCATGAGGCTATATTGAAGTGATTTAACTACATGGGATGTTGAGAGTCCATCCGAATGCATTCGTTCAGCCATTGACCTCCAGGAGCGCTGAAATGGAGAGATACAATTTCTGGTGACTTTACATGAATGGATAAAAGTCAATACTGTTGGAGAATGAAAGAAAGAGAAAGGGAAAACGAGAGAGAAAAGGATTGCAGAAAAAAACGAGAGAGCCCTAGCTACAGACACTTGATCAAGGACCACATGGAGCAAGCACTTAGCAACCAGCTTACTTTAAAATCTGAGGCTGCCAGTTCACCTGAGTTAGGATGGGGAACTCCTTCAGTGGGGAGGCCATCCAGGGAGAGAAAAAGGGAGGCACAGGTGTGTGTGTGTGTGCGTCTGTGTGTGTGTGCGTGCACTCCCACAAAGGGCAAGATCATGAGTGAGTAGAGGCCACGAAGGGGGATAGCTGGAGGAAAGGCACAAAAGTACACTTGCAACCTCCTAAACCATTTCATTTGTAAGTTGTTAGGATAATAATACTGGCAGTATAATAACAGGTTTGTGATTTTAAGTTGTAAGGCAAGCAAAGGACATGTGCTTCTTAAAGAATCTTCAATCTGATATCCTAGGAGGAGAGATTTCTTAAAAACAGCCCCCAAAGCACCAACTGTAAAGCAAAAGACTGATATATTTGATTACTCTTATTTATTTTATTAGCAAATTGATGCATTGATTTTTATTTTTTTAAAATTCTTAGCAATTTAATTGCGACTTTTAAGTGAAAAACTTTCAAAGAAAGAAAGTGAAAAAATAACCCTCAGTGGGAGAAGATATTTGCAACACGTCCAGATAGGAGTAGCATGAAGGATTGCTGAAAACCATTAAGACAAACAACCTATTGGAAGTAACATAAGCCATAACCTGAGCAGGCATTTCACAGAAGAAACATGAATAACTGATAAATAAGTGAAAACATTTTCAACCTCATTAGTAATCAGGGCAATGCAAATTCAAATGAAAATTAAATACCATTTCACACCCCCAGATTGGGAAAAATTTTAAGGGCTGAAAATACATAGTATTACTAAGCATGAAGAGCAGCAGAAGCCTTTATATGCTATTGCTGGGAGTACATATTGGCCCCAGTCCCTTGGAAAGCAGTTTGGAATTATCTTGTAGTTGAACATTTGCTTACCTTTCTACCTAGCAATTGTATTCCTAGATAGTTCCCTAGAGAAACACTAGTACAGGTGTGTGAATGTTCAAAGGGGTGATGTTTGCAAAAGGTAAAAGAAAACTGGAGACATCGCAAATATCCACTGATAAAAGAATGGATAAAAATAAATTGTTATGTGTTCATAAATGGATTTTACTATGGTAGTAAAAAATGAGTGAACGGCTACATGCATTAACAGAGATGAATATCACAAAATACTAAGTAAAAAAGACAAGTCACAGAGGAGTACATATAAAATGTATACAAATTTGAAAAATTCATGAGCCAAACAATATGTTGTTCATGGACACATACTTTTATAGTAAAACTATACTTTAACAAATGGAGCAATAAATCAAAAAACTAAAATAACGATTACTCCTGCTGGAAAGAGAGGGGATTAGAGTGGGTCTGAAATGATACGATAATATTCTATTTATTAATCTTCGTAGTTAATTATTCTATGGACCTATGAATATACCACCTCTAGTCCTTCATATATATGAAATATTTCACAATAATAATTAATCTAAATGTGGGTTAAAAGTTAAATGGAAAGTGAAAAGTCAAGCACATAGTAGAAAACTTGGTGTTAGTGTAGAAAACATACAAGTTTAGTTCAAATGTATAATCTTTGTGACTTTCACTCTGGACTACATAAGAATTGGCAGGGCCTTGCAAAGTTACAATTCTTTGAAAGAATTGTTGAATATTTGAATTATGAGAACAGATCAATTCAGTGTTTCATTTTTAATAAGTAAGAAGTACTTAACTATAATGAATCTGTCCATTTAACTTCTGTATATAGCACAAGCTTACTAAAAGTACATAGTGTAATATTTCCCAGAATATGCTCTATAAAACATCAGATGTTAAGAGTTCTGTAATCAAGTGTGTTCAGAAAATGCTGGACACTATATCCATTCTTAGAAATTCATAAATAAGCACCTAATCTGGCTGCTAGATTAGTTTTTTATTAAAAATTTTAATGAAAAGAGCAGTTTGCATAATTTAAATATTCTCTATGAGAGATGGAGAAAGAATATAATTGTAATCTCTAGCAAGGTCTAAAAGAATCATGCATCAAATGACATCTCTGACAGTGTCTTCTCCATCTCTGTCTTTAACCCCTTGCCCTCTGCTGACACATCAAATGTTGGAGTTCTTAAAGACCCCATCCTTATTCCTCTTCTCTCCTTGATCTCTGTTCATCCTCTGCAATCAATAATCTGATTATTTCAAGATCTCTCTATCCAGACCTGACTTGTCCAAACTCAAATCCTAAATTCATCTTGGAACTTCACAAGCTGGAGCCCCAGAGGCATCTCAGATTTAGCATATCCAAGCCAGACTCTGTTATTTTACACCCTAAAATAACATGGCCTCTGGATATTCTATTTCCATGATGGTGTCATCATCCCACCTAGTTTCCAAAGTAGAAATAACGTCAGTTAGACTTTTCTGCCTCTTCTTGCATCCATTTTGCTATTCTGCTGGAATGTCCCTTAGCTCCGACATCTCTTCCCTCTAATCCTTTGTCATATCTTAGTCTCCATCTTCATTATGTCTTAACTAGTTTCTTATCTTGTCACTCCATCACCAAGATTTCCCAAACGAAGTTCATAATGCACATAGGCTTATTATCATAAAAGTCTAATCATGTTATTTCCTAACACATATCTCTATTTCTCCATACTTCAAAAGATACAATCTAAATACACAAACACAGCAAAGAAGGCTCTTTTACAGCCCAACATTTCAGTCTACCCACTTAAGCCTCCTGCCACTCCATTATATATATATACTCTGTGGTGTGGTGATATCAAACTCCCTGTCAACCCCTGAATGTGCCACAGTTTTTCTCTGTCTTCCAGCATATACTCATCCCTCTGTCAGGAAAGCTCTGTCCCTCATCATCCAACAAGCAAATTCCTATTCATCCTTTCATACCCAGAAATATCACCTTTTTTAGAACACCTTCTCCAACATTCCTGATAAAAAAAAAGTCATTTGATTTCTGAATTGCCAAAAATCTATTTGGGCCTCCACTGTAGCACCTAACACAGTGTACTGTCTCCTCACCTAAACTCAGTCCTCCTTGTAGTCTCCATAACTTGCTGGCACTTGGAAGAAACTCACTATATGTATGAATTCATGAATAGAAGGGTAGATGGCACTTGTCTAATTAAACATTTCTTATTATCAATCTTACTGAACTTCATTTGGGTGTAAACTTATTCAGTCTTCTTCAAGGTCATGTTGCCAGGATTTGTGCTCACTTTGGTCTCTTTGTTAAAATTTTTTTTTTATTAAGCTTATTGAGATTTAGTAAAATGAGGCATTTTGTTCTCCTAACTGCTAACTAACTAGTAGTGGCTCTTCCCAGGGCTTTTCTTTTTCCGTTAACTAACAATGTTCTAGCTGGGGAATCTCTGGTGATTTCTGCCTTCTGACCTAGTTGTTAATTTACTAAAGAACATCTCCATTGTGATAAAGGCCCAGCGCTATCATATTACAATGGAAAAAGGTGCCCCCCTTTATGTGAGGGATTGCTAAAAGACACCCCCTTCTCTGGGCCGATGAAGCCAGAACAAAGGCACCAGTCTTGGCAAGCAGAATAAAGGCTGGTTCAAACCCCCATGTCCCCAGCTCCCTCCGTGGCCCTGTGCCCTGTGTGCAGGACAAGATGCACAGCCCTGACCTGCAGTTCTGATTCTGACTCAGCAGCCCTGTACCTTATACGGTCCCACGACTGCCCCAACCACGCATAGCATTTGCCTAATTATCCTTGGCAGTCAGCCTGCTGCTAGGTGACAATTCCTCTTAAACTACTTCCTTTATAGGAATCTTCAGGTACACTGAGATGAGCCAATCAATCAACACAAATGGACATTTTCATAGGCCAGTGATGGATTCTGATTAAGATGTGTTTTTTTTTCCCAAAGCTTTAATGCCTGGCTTCATATGAAGTACAATTTCATTAGAAAAAAGCAAATCCATCCTAAGCCAATGAGGCAGCCCTAAGTACATGAACCTAAGGCATGAAGATGCTGATATGAACGAAAAAGAAAGTTGCACATAAAATAAATGAGTCAATTGATAATATGGGTGAATGTTGTAACCACAATGTTGCTCATGTGAAACCTTCATAAGACTATATCAATGATATCTTAATAAAAAATAAAAAATAAATATAAATGAATCAAGATTCCAGTGAATTGAAGAAATAAATAAATAGAGGAGACTGAATGGCACGTATTCATTCAGTCAACAGGTACTTAGTGATCCCCTACTATATGATGATTATTACTCTAGATCCTGGGAAAACAGACATTAACTAACTAAATGAGGCTCATGGAATTTCCAGTTGAATGGGAGGAGAAAGACATTAAACAAACAAATCTACTCTCTCAGGTGGTGCTAAGTCCTGGGTGAGAGGACTAGGGGTGGGGGCAGGATAATGCATTTGAGAACTCACTTAGAAGGAACATTTGTCAGACAGAAGATCAAAATCCCTGAGCTGGACGTGTGTGAGTACCTGCCCCTGTGTCTATTTTCTTCAGTGTTTGCCTCTTTTCCGTCATTTTTAAGGAGCAATTTTTATATAAAAACATTAACCCTCTGCATTCCATACACATTACCAATGTTTTTTTCCTCCACTTTGTTCATATATCTTACCTTTGTGATTATTTTTGCTGGAGCAGAATTTTGATCAAAATTGTATGCAAACATTGATTGGGGAATAATGGACATATTTGCATCCCCAGTCTTTCCAGTCAGTGAAATTGGTAGTCCAGTCCTGAAAGTCCACCAAATTTTTATTAAGATTATTCTTTAGTATTTTTAAAATATTCCTGGTGTTATTAGGAATTTTAGTATTAGTATACTACATTATATTTTCTACCTACTGGTTCTGGTTATAAGAGAAAACTATTAGTTTTTAAATATATTTTTTATATTTGACCATTATATCAGACACTCATATTCTGATAGTTTTTAGCATCCTTCTACAGTTCTTAAAACAATCATTTCATGTAGGTATTAAAACTCCATTTTATCCCATCATTAACATTTCATGTCTTATTCCATTCTCTAAAATTTAAAAACAGTGTTAAAGGAAAAAGATAACAGCATACACATTTTTCTTGTTCCTGATTTTAATGGCACATCCCTTCTAGCATTTTACCATCACCCATGATGCTGGCCCTTGGTCTAAGAGAGGTGTTCTCTATTATGTTGAGATTAACACTTTAGTTGTAGATTAAAACAATTTTATTTGGCATGAATACTGAATTTTATCAAATTCTTTCTGGGACCTCTTGAAGAAATGATATGGTGTTTCCTTGAATGACTGATACAATTAATTAAATTAATACAGGATCCAACACAAATGTTTCCCAGAGAACACCTCTGCCACACAGGCTAGTCCATGAAATACACTGAGGGAGGGAAGAAAATTATCATCTGGTCAAATAACTCGGGGAAATGCTGCATAGCATATACTCTTCTTAAGAGATTGGTAAGCTCCTTATCATGTGAAAGATGCTAAGAAGATCAGCAGTCAAGAAAGAAATTCACTGTGTGTGTGTGTGTGTGTGTGTGTGTGTGTACTATGGTATATTTAAAAGCTGCTAAGAGAATGGATCCTAAAAGTTCTCATCACAAGAAAAAGAGATCTATATGAGATGATGGATGTTAAACAAACTTTGTGTGGTAATCATTTTACAATATATGTAAGTCGAGTCTTATGCCATAAACTTTAAACATATACAGCACTGTATGTGAACCATAGCTCAATAAAACTGAAAAAAAAATCCAGTTAACTTTTTTAAACCCACCATTTCCAAACATTATCTGTTCCCCCTTTCTTCATATAATAACCTGTTAGTGTCCCACTGATTTAGGATTCAACCTAACACACTTAAGAATTACCTTATTACTAGCTTTCCTTATATTAAATCAGCCTTGTAGTCCTGGAATAGAACCTGCTTGACCACAGAGTATGGCTATTGAATTTAGTGCTAAGATCATTTGGTTGGGTCTTAACTGAGGGGTTTTGAGACTGTTTACTTATAGATAGGGTTGTGCCATCATTTCCCATCCCTGCCCCCTTTTGGCTCTTCCTGGGTGATGCTGGATCTGTAATACGAATTGGAAAATGTTCCATATTTTTCTGGGCTCTGTAACAATTTATGCAGCATGGGAATTATCATAGGATTTTATTTTCTTAATTTAAAATATTTTCTATAAAATAGCCAAAAGAGAGATGAACCCAAACACAGTTCTAACTGGTTGTCAGTGAGCTTATAACTGAATCCCCTGTTAGCTCTATTTTCTTTACAGATGAGGCTTCAAGCATCTCCATTTTTCCTCGCTCTGAGTAAACATTATTGCTCTTGGCTCCGGAGGGTAAAGGGTTCGGACAGCCTACTCTGCTAAGAAGCAATGCCTTCCTTGCTCTCGCCACCTCAATTCGCCACAGAGCAGGGGGACTTCAAAGTCAGGTCAGGGGAGAAGGAAATGACAGAATCCTGTACAGGAGAATCAAACTTTTCTATGAGCACGCTGTCCCTGATGCTGGGAACAAAGTCAGGTGACAAGAATGGAGGTCTGGAAAGAGGGAGGAAACAGAGCTGGGTGAATTTTGGGGCCTAGAATCCTAAGAGGAAGGTCGAACAGTATCGATCTGCTTTTGAAAGCACTTTCTTTGAAGCAGTGTTGGGACAATGCTGAGCATTTATGGTCTATAAGGGGAGACATGGGGTGCTCAGACCACTTCTGAGACCGATTCCTCACCAAGCCACAGAACCCTTTGTTCAGAGAGATGCCATATTACTATAGACAAAATGCTTCACAGATTTTCTAAGGGCTTGGGGCATAAAAACACAAAAATGTTTATATGCTTTCCTTTCTGATACAGGGATTACTCAACATTAAAAGGCAAAATACCTTAGCTGTACAGGGCCAGGCTCCTATCAGGCCCCTTGCTGTGGCTGGCGTTTGTTGAATCACTGTAGGATAGTATTCGTTAAATAAGTGCTCATGTGTTGTCTTCCCCTATTTTTATGTTCCAAAAGTATGAGAATAAATTGAACTGAGAGAAATGAATCCTTTTTCCAGGTTCTTAAAAAAAAAAATATATATATATATATATGTATAAAATAACTCCTTAGGTGCTAAACATACGTTTTTTAGCCTTCATTGTTTGGTGTATTTCTTAGCACTGAAACTTTACGTTTTAGCTACCTTTATTCCAGTACTCTCAAAGTGCAATCATGGTCTCAAGTATTTCAACTTATACAAGGGAACTTAATACTCAAAATGATTTGTTTTCTAAATAAGCTAATAAATTACCAGTTTTTTATATTTTCACATTTTGGGAAGCCTAAAAGTAAAAACAATGTACCTTTATCTAAAACACAAACTGCAAAAGGTATCATTCTTTAACAGAATCTTGGATGTATTTCTTCCTAGACAAAAACAAACCACAAAGATTACATACCCCTGAGTTATTTTCCGTAATGTGATGAATGTCCAAAAAAGAAACACATACATTAGAGGATAATAATGACTGTCAATAGAGAAGTGGTTCCTCCCTCCACGGTCCTCCCCTCTTATCAAAAGAACGCATTTGTCTAGTTGAATTGTTGGGAGAAACTAGTTAATCTATTCATCCCCTCGAAGGTCCTTCCAGCAAAGAGTTCCAGACCTGGGCTTAACATGCTCATCAAATACTGCTGCTTCTGTGGTGGTGCACAAAGGAAAAAATAATAATCAAAAGAAGGTTTCTGTGGTTTGTTGCAATATGAAATCGGGCTTTGAGTGGCTGTTATATGTCAACTAGCACCGAGCTCTTTGAAACTCCTTGATTATCACAAAACCAAAAATCATTCTTTACCCTTGATTAGAGAAAAAACCCGATCTTCCTGTTGCACTGCCTTCTTGAAAGAGATGATGGGGGAGAGTGCCGTGGTGAAGAGCTGAGACTGAATCAAGGAATATTGATTTTGTGTCTAACCTGGCTTGCGCTTTCCTGTCTCAGGTACAGCAGCTCACCAGGAAACACACAGAGGCTGTTTCCACAATAAAGTCCTGAGACTGGAGAAAATTATTGGGTGGGGAGATGGGAAAACATATCTTCTTTCTCCATAGCAATGCTTCAGTGTTTTCCTTTTTATTTATTTATTTATTTATTTATTTATTTATTTTTACCCATTTCCCCTGGGGCTCCCTGGGGCTGGGTCCCTATCCACTGCTGCCACCAGCATAGTCACCCCTGCATTCCCTTCTATTAGAATTTACGTGTAGATTTCCTAGATGTACCACATGGGTGGGTGTCCTAATCTGAGCCTACACCGAAGCCACCTTACTTCCCTGGGTTTTAAAGTAACAGTGGGATGCAAACAAAGAACAGATGTGAAAGACAACATGAAGAAAGAGACTTAGTTATTAACTGACTCAGTTACTAATGGGCCGTGAAGGATGAGGAAAAGGGCAAAGTCGAGGGTGATGCACATATGCTGGAAAATGATGGTGCCACCATCCAAAGAGAAAAAGATTAAATAAAATAATCCAGGAGCTGGAGCCATCTACATATTCTGACATATTCCTTGGCTGCATTAATATCACCATTAATTCCTGAAACGTGAGCAGAAGGAAACAGTTATGAGCACTCAGTTTTTTTCCTCTTAAAATGTGCAAAGCAGAAGTTGCAAGCCTGGGGTTTTGAAAGCCTTCTCACTACATTAGAGCACCAACCTGAATGCCTTGGTCCTGTTAACAGCATGCGAGTCATGGGGAATTGCTACAACCCCAGTCCAAGGTGAATGGCAATGCTCTCATGGTCAAGGTTGCTCAAAGAAGTGGCAGGTCCAAAGCCATTAAAAAACTGGGAAAGGGCCTTCTGATGAATAAAATGGCACTTCTGAGACTGAACATAATTGCAAGAGCTTTGTGTTGACAGGAAGAGTAAGGAGGCTCTCCTATGGGAGGCTTGTATACAAATGTCCCTTTCTGGACACTGTTGACTGTGGAACTGGAGGCCATAGCAGTAAGAGGGGTGCATGATGGGAGCCAAAAGCAGGGAGGGAAGTATTGTCTATGTCTGGAGGATGACCTAAGACATTAATTGCCATGAGATTCCATATGGAAGGTCCAGTGACACTTTTAATTTCTGGGAGTTTGCAGGGAAGGTTCAAAGACTGAAATTAATTTAGTTAAGTTGATATTTTACCTCATGATTTCAGGGATTTAATAGTCAATAAGCATCTTAAGGTTGATATATCTGTTGGGATTCATTTAGTCTCTTTCTTTGGCACACTGTATGTGGCCAACGCTTTGCTATGATCTGTTATTTATAAAACGTACAAAGCACATTTCAATCCTGACAGATGAAATTGGAGTTCTGGCTGAGCTATGGGTCAACTGACTAGAAAAAGCTTAAAACCTGTTCTGTCCCAGCTGTAAAATAAGTAAGATCTGAGAGCTAATGTACAGCATGGTGACTATAATTAACAATACTGTACCATATACTTCAAGAAAACTTTTAACAAAGTGGATATTAAATGTTATCACTACACACACACACACACACACAAATTATAATAATGCAAGGGATGGAGATGTAATTAACCTTATGGTGGTAATCATTTTGCAATATATACATGTATTTAATCATCACATTGCATACCTTAAACTTACACATGTTATATGTCATTAATATCTCAATAAAGCTGGTTGTTGGAGTGAGGATACCTGATTTGGAGGTAAATGGCTACAAGTGTGCATGTGAGGCTTATGGAATCCTGAGTGGTGATTTGAGTTGTATCCCAGACATGTGGCGTATCTTTAGACATATCAGTAATCCTCTGTTATATTATCAATAACAAAACATCAACAAGCTGTTTTAAATTCCTTGGAGGGGAAAGAACTTGGCAATTTCTTACTTTGGAACAGCTGGCCTTCAAAAAATTATACAACTAAATTGGACAAATTGAGTGCCTACTATGTGCCGGCCATGTTTATTCAAGATGGAACATCTTTGCTGACCAGCATACTGTCACTGTCAAGTTCCCAGTAATTTTGCAAGTCAGCTATGTATAAATTGCAACACATTTTCCTATAGAAACAAATTTAAAAATAGTGGTTGCAGTCTCAAGCCAATCCTCAAAAGCTAACTTAATTCATAATAAAGTGGAACTCAACTTTTAATAGAATTCTCAAACCTAACTCCCATTTACAGCAGTGATTTTCAACCTTAGCTGCACACATCACCTCATAATAACCTAGGAAGGCTTTTTAAAAAATGTTAAATAAGTACCAATAGCCAGACCATACCCCTAGGACAATAAAATCAGAATCCATTGTCAGTTGCCGTGGTGGGAAATGGAGCTTGAGAAAGGGTGGAGGCACAGGGAAGATTCCTCTGAGAGAGTGGGATCAGGGCTGTGACTGGGGAGGGAGGCCAAGGCTCTGGGGGAAGAGGGTGGGGCCCAGGAATTGTGGCACTGATGGCTAGAATAAGAAGAAAGGATGCCTCTGGGAGGAGGAATAGGATTGTGGACTAACATTTTAAGAGATTTTGGTCTCTGATGACAGTAAGTGGTTTTTCAGGAGCGGGAAACGGTGGAGACGTCTGGAATATTTGGCTCTAGGAGCACAGGATGGGTGCTGCAGTGATGGAGAGGGAGCTGGTAAGACCCCAGTTGGTCAGCATCACTGGCCAGTTCCCTTTGTCCCATTCATGAGGAATGAAGGCAGCTACCTTCAAACCACTTTCTTATATTGGGGTGAGGCTTTCACAGAACTTCATGCCTCCTCATATTTCGCCTCTCCAAAAAGCAAGCATGTAGTGTAGGAGGAAGCCAAGCCAAGAAAAGGGACAATGTTTCTTTAAGGCTTTAAGAAGGCAGAGGAATACCAGGGTGCTTGAGTTTGAAGCAATGTAACAATGTACCCCCCACCGGGACCCAGTGATATGGAACAGCTTGTGGATCCTAGTCATGTAGGCCCATTAATTTTCAATAGGGTATCCAGGTAACTTTATTGAGATGGGTTAAAACATAACTAGCATTCTGGCTGAACCTATAGCACACTAACAGCTCCCACTGCAACATTCCTGGCGGCTGACTCTGCTTTGCCCTTGTAGTGAGTGTGTAAGAGGCACGGCTCCACTGCGCTCAGGCCCAGCCTTTGGGTAGGAATCCGCTGAGCCAGTGTCGGCACTAAAACTGCTTCTCGCCAATCGTCTCAGTGTCCCGACTCCTTCTTCGTAGTTCCCGCGGTTCCCGCAACATTTCCTGGGGTTCGTCTGGGATTCGGAGATGGTGTATTCACCTCCTTTGTTGCCGGGGGACTGTCCCTGGGGCGCTAGAAGAGGTGATTTCTCCTGGTGCCAGCGGACAGTTGTTCCCTAGGGGACTCGCCCCTCCCGACGGATCAGGGAGATGACCCGAATGCACGACAGAGCCCAGTGAGTCACGAGAAACAGTGGGGGCCCTTCGCCTGACTGACTGGGAAGAACTCGGGTTCAAGGTACCTACCACCTGTCTTAGGAGACAGAAGGGGAGCCTGGTCACCTCCCAGGGATGCCGCAGTAGCCCCATGTGGGGGCGGGGGTGGGGGGTGAAACCGCGGCCCAGGGAGAAAGGGTGGAGGGTGGAAGTAAGTGTGGCTAAACTGGTGAATGGTGGATGTGTGAGATGTGGCCTGGCTATGCCGCGAGCGTGAGCCCTGATCTGCGGTTCCCTGGCAAACCTCATACCGTTCAGGTCGGCCCTCCTCGGAGGGATCCTGGATGGGATTTATACGGTTCCGCCAGTGCCAAGAGGTACCTGAAACATCTCTGCGAGGAGAGTGGCTGGAGACAGATGAAGCATGTAACCAATCTACCTACCTGATTTTTCTACCTCATTTCCCCAGCCCAAATAATCCCTTTTGTGTGCGTGTACAGGCAAAGGGAGGTATGGGTGGTCAGCCGAGGAAGCACACCCCCTTAGAGGGCATGCTTAGGCACTTCACTAAGGGCTTCAAAGATGATTATGGTATCAGACTTCGTCCTGAGAAACTCCAGACACATTGTGACATAGACTAGGTCTCCTTTGAGGTCGGATGGCCATGTGAGGGATCTCTAGATAGCTAATTGTCAAAGTCTTTCAGGTAGTCACAGGGAGCCCCAGACACCCAGACCAGTTACGACCTTCTAGGTCGTAAAGACTCTAAATCCTGCCACCCTACTGCTGGTCAGTCCTGGGGCCCCAGGTCATGTTGCTGTGAAATAATGGATGAGGTTTTCTCCAGTAGGCCGGACTTACCAGATCAGCCTCTCCCCGACCCAGAGATAGAGTACTTCACTGATGGCAGCAGTTTCGTCCAAGATGGGAGGCGACTGGCCGGTTACTCAGTTGTTACTTTAAATTCCACTGTAGAGGCCAAGCCTTTGCCAGCAGGCACCTCTGCCCAAAAGGCGGAACTAATTGCTCTTCTCCCAGCACTCCCATTGGCAGCAGGAGTTCAGGTAAACATCCACACTGATTCCAAATACACCTTTACTACTGTTTGTGTACATGGGGCCCTATACAGAGAGATAGGGCCAATCAACTCAAGAGGAAAAGACATTAAATATAGTAAAGAAATCCTTGAACTGCTAGACGCTGTGTGAGCTTCTAAAAAGGTGGTGGTCATATATTACTGGTGGCACCAGAAGGGAGACGCTCTAATCGCCGCAGAGAACAGGAGAGCTGATGGGGAGGCAAAGTCCACGGCCCGGGAGAGTGACGTGTGACTGGCAATCCTAGCAAGTGCCCTACTTCCGACTCCACTGGTGAACTGGGACCCACACTACTCTCAGCATGAAAAGGCGTGGTTTGAGACCAAGCCCCGAAGAATACCTCACCTGAGGGTGGCAAAGGTTAAACAACAGGAAAATAGTTATTCCCGAATCCCTGGCACCAACTTTCATAAACAGTCTCACCTGGGCTGGACCTCCTTAGACTCCTCCCTAGACAGGCACTTCTATGTTCCAAGATTAGCCAGCATTGCTCAGGCCATGTGGGAGAGATGTGAAGTCTGCACCCGAAACAGCCCAAGACCAGGCTCAGAAGTGCCCCGCAGGTTCAGAGCACAGGAAGCACTCCCTCTGAAAGCATGACAGTAGATTTTACTGAGTTGCCTCGTGTTCGTGAGTGTCGGTGTGTTAGTGATTGTGTGTACTTTCTCTGGGTGGGCAGAAGCGTCCCCACCTGCACTGAAACTGCCCCAGAGGTGGCTCAAACCCCGCTGAGAGAAATTACTCCCCGTTTTTGGATTCCGATTACTATTGGGTCTGACAATGGACCAGTCTGTGTGGCCAAAATAGTACAGCTGGTGTCAAGGGAGCTAAAGATTACCTGGCAACTGCACACAGCATATCAACCCCAAAGTTCGAGGAAAGTAGAGAGAATGAACCAGACTCAAAAAAGCGACTCAGCAAATGCACCAGGAGACCCACCTTCATTGGGATCAAGTACTGCCAACAGCTCTTTCAGGAATAAGATCCAGCCCCACTAGACAGACAGGGCTGTCCCCTTTCAAGATCCTCTATGTGCATCCCCCTCCTCTCATTAAGGGCATTAAGGGAGACCTCAGGTAACTAGGCAATCTCACCTTAAAACAACAAATGGAGGTGCTAGGCACCACCCTATCTTCCCTAAACCAGTGGGGTAGGGAAAGGTTGCTAGTAAGCCTCACTACAGAGGCTCATCCCTTTAAGCCAGGGGATTCAGCATAGGTTAAAGAATAGAATTACAACCCTTAAAGCCCTTCTTGAGGGGACCTTTTACTGTTATTTTGTCCACCCTACTGCAGTCAAAGTTGCAGAAGTCATTCCCTAGATATACCACAGCCAACTGAAGCCTGCCAGCCAGTGGGAGTGCATTCCTGTTTCAGTGTGCCCCTGCGAATTAGCTATCCGAAGACAGGGCCCCAGCAATCCAAAGGAACCAGAGGACTACAGCCTGCTTTGGTCACTCTGGAAGCTGGCCAATCTATGCGTGGCAGAAGCTTGAGGAATGGGCAGCTTGAAGATGCATAACCTGTTAGTGTTATTAATAACTGTGGATACACTACTCCTAAAATCCAGAGGTGTCCCAGCAGAAAACTCTTGTGACAAATGTATGCAGGCTACTAAGTTGGGTCAAGACATTACAAAAACCTTGCTGTACACTCTTTGATGTGTGTGGGGCCATAGGTAATACTTGCTCAACTTATAGTAAGCCATGTGGAAATGTATATTGAGGACTAGAGTAGCCTTAGATTACCTGCTCACTTCTGAAGGAAGAATCTATGGGAAATTTAATCTTAGCAACTGCTGTTTACACAAATAGATAATGAAAAGAAAGTTACAGAAGAAATTACTGACAGAATGAAGAAAGTAGCTCATTCCCCAGTTCGAACCTGGAAGGGCTGGAGTCCAAGTGAACTATTTGGAGGCTGGTTCTCAACCTTTGGGGCATTCAAAACCCTGATAAGTAAAATACTCTTTTATTTTAAGAATCTGCCTGGTCCTTCCTTGTCTTGCCCCCTTAGTGCTGCAATCTGCCACCACACTCATTGAAACTTTAATTGAAAGTAGAAAAAGGGCAGCCCAGATAATATTACTGCGAAAATATAAACCTCTAGGCCAAGATGGGCAATTAAAAAACTCAGATGATGCTCTATAGCCTCTAAAGAGGTATGAGCATCGAAAGGAAGAATGTGGTAGCAAGCCAAGCCAAGAAGAGGGGCAATGTTTCTTCAAGGCTTTAAGAAGCAGAGGAACACCAGGGTGCTTGAGCTTGAAACAATGTAACAATGTACCCCCCAACGGGACCCAGTGATATGGAACAGCTTGTGGATCATAGTCATGTAGGCCCATTAGTTTCCAATAGGGTATCCAGATACCCTTTATTGAGATGGGTTAAAACATAACTAGCATTCTGGCTGAACCTATAGCACACTAACAGCTCCCACTGCAACATTCCTGGGGGCTGACTCTGCTTTACCCTTGTAGTGAGTGTGTAAAAGGCATGGCCCCACTGCGCTCAGGCCCAGCCTTTGGGTAGAAATCCGCTGAGCCAGTGCCGGCACTAAGAAACTGCTTCTCACCAAACGTCTCAGTGTCCCGACTCCTTGTTCGTAGTTCCCGCGGTTCCTGCAACAGTAGCTCTCTTCATCTTCTTGGCATGATTATGCACTCAGAAGACTAAGCAGAGGTAAGGGGAATGGCAAAGAATGGAAGGACTCCAATAAGCAGGCTCTAATAGAGAAGTGCGGTGATGATGCTGTTCATTTACTGCCCCATCCAACAGCAGTCAGAGTTCAGAAGCTCTGAATTCTGGTCTCTTCCTTGTAATTCCTTTAATCAGAATTTCAGGGTTCAGAAAGATGGACACAAAGTGTTATCACCAACTAGTGAAAGCACCTGTGCCAGAGGAGGATGCCCTTGTTTTCCTGTGTCCTTCTCATTTTCATAGTTGGGTGTGGAGATTTATGTGACCATTGACTGTAGGAAAATCAGTGGAGATTACTTTCTCACATTTCAATACCAGTGTTCTACTCTGTTTTTCTTCCCAGCATTTTCTAGTATATAGTGCTTTATCTCTGTGTTCTAGTTCCCTCTTAATGCTATTTCGTCTGCTCTGGATCAACAAAATACTGGGCTAGAATTCTGGAGACACATCAAAGTTTTATTTCTGATCAGAAGAAAGGAATTACTGCCCTTATCTTCTTTCTGATTAAAGACATGGTCCTTAAATAAAAATGCTGGAATTCATCTCTCTTCCTTACATTTTTGGATATACCTGGTTTTGTTTGTTTTTGTTTTTGTTTTTCCTGATGTGTGGGTGGAATAATTTACTGTAAGGAGAGGAGGGAATGCCCTAGTTCTACAAGTTTCTGGAGGCTTTGGTATGGGAGAAGTTCTGGTAAGGGGAGGGTATGCCCAGAAAGATTTCCTCCCATGTACAGATTTACCGAAAGCAGCACACAGGTCATTTCTCCGTAGATGCTGGCTGAGCTGTGTAGCAATACTATGGGGAAGATAGCACCTTCGTGAAAGAAACTTCACGTCACTGAGCAGGGTATCTAGCTCAATTGGAAAATGTGGATAGACTTCAAAGGAAGAATTTTGTCCTCTCAGGCCCTATCCATGTCAAGAATAGAAAATGGAATTTTTAGAACTGAAATTTCTGGGCAAAATTAAACAGGAATAGTATTCTACCTAAGTGGGCTAAGACCCCATTAACTTTG
The DNA here is from genome assembly GCA_032199065.1 of Smutsia gigantea. Lineage (NCBI taxonomy): Eukaryota > Metazoa > Chordata > Mammalia > Pholidota > Manidae > Smutsia > Smutsia gigantea. The sequence continues at coordinate 55,319 of JAVSCE010009201.1, forward strand.
ACTATTTCAAAGGAGCTTCCAACACCAAGTCCCTCGACCTCAGGTGTTCTGCAGAAGCAGACAGACACCCTTTTAGGAACTTGCCAATTCGGAAGTAGAAGTAGATCAGTGCCTGCTTTGGTATGCTGCTGAGAATCTCTTATTTAGCAAAAGTATTGTACATGAGTGTGGGTAAAATTGCAATATTTCCAGAACCTCTCGCCTGGCTTTAGTGCATCTCCATATCAATAGGTGCTTCCAAGGGGTGGGGAGAAGTAGTCCGTCTCCATATCAGTAGGTGATTACATGGGCGAGCAAGGGCTTATCTGGACTGGAGAGGTTGGGGGGAGCTCTCTTCTTCTGCAGCCAGGTCTGGAGAGACACGGGACAACTGCTTATAAGAAATAATCGGGTTTCTCCCACTTTATTTCTCCATTTGACTGATTTCAGTTTCAAAGGCATTTTGCTCCAGAATTTTCCCCCTGGAGTTTACAATGAGGTAGTCAGCGAATGTCAGCCTATTGGAAAAATGATGAATAAAGCCTCCTTCTCTTACAGCCTGAACTTCTCAGTGCCTGAAGACCCATATATCTTAAGTTGTTGCATCTGACTTGTTTTATTGAATTCTTCTTTAGTGAGCCAGATAAAAACAACTATAATAGATGGGGGCAGGTGGGGGGTACAGCTTAGCTTTTCCTATTAAAAATTAATATTCCTCTTGAAATAATCTACTTCAGGACGTATTGAGCCATGTAACTCAGTCAGAAAAGTGATAATAGCTTTTGGTAGGCAAGAAGTGGCAGTAAAATTAAGCTCTCTTGACCAGACGAGCATCAGATGCTTTGTGTTCTTCAGATTCACTTTCGTGTGTGGCTGAATGCTTGGGCTCAGAGTAAGGCTGGCTAAGCGATGGTCCCAGGGGTCCTGGAGACCGTAGCAAGAAGCTTGGAAACCTGATCTCCTTCAGTGGGGTGAACCCACCTCAAATCTCAGACATAAATCCTTGTTAAAACTTTTACTTGTTTAAAAGTTATTTCATTTTGAATGAAACAATAGCTCAAAAAGCACTTCTCTCATTGCTTTTTGTCTGGTTTGTCTGATTTGAGTCTGATTCTGTGCTAGAATTATTTCTAAAAGAAAAGCTTGGTTTGACTCAAATTCCAGTCAAGTCAAAAGCTAGAGAAAGTGAGTTGTTTCATTTCTCTTCTGAAAAGGTAAAATGGCAAGAAAAGATCTTATCTGTTTAGATATGGCCCTACCTGATTACAATCTTTCCTTTTTTTTCTTTAGTTTTAGGGAAAGTATATGCAGAGGAAGGGCTGATAAGAGAACTAGAAGAAAAAGCCAAAACCTTCTATTAATTACCTTTATCAGGTTAGCAGCAGAAGAGGCACCTATGCCTTAGGTAGAGAAAGGTGATTAGCATTCAGAATAGCGAAGCCCACATCAATTCAGGAAGGTCAAGACTTCAAGATAAGTTGAAGTGTACGCCTGAAAGAAGCACCCTATTTAAGCCTCAGTATAAAACTGGGATCAGATCAAATAGCGATTGCTAATAAGAATTAAGGAATATTTAGAAGTAAAGTCCCTATTATACCTGCAGTATTTAATAGGCTCATTGTATTGGAAAGTACTTTAGAGGTCACCAGTCCAATTTCAACTCTTTGATTGCAAAGAACAAACCCCACCCCTCACCCCCAACCCCGCCAGGAGAAAAGAAGTAAAAAAGGAGAATTCATTAAAAGATTATAAAACCTAAGGGCTGGAAGGGAAGTGCATCCAGTAATTTGATCTTTACTTCAGGTCTTGCCCCTTTTGAAGCTGATGCATATATCTGCATCAGCGGTGTAAAGCCATTGTTGGAACATGACCATGGCTGAAATTCTAAAAACTCTTCTGCATTCTGAAGTTAGAAGTACACATCTATACAGTGGTGACAGTAACTGTGCTAGAAACACAGCTGTGCCCCACCCCCCACCATTACAGGCTATGTTACTGTAACTACAGTTACAGAAACTTAGTGATGAAAGACCCTAAGCCTTCCTAGGCCAATCTTCTTATTCTGCCATCACAATTTTAAAAAATGTATCCCAATAAGTGACATGTTCAAGATTTCCTAGAGGGTTGACAGTAGAATCAGAAGAAGAATTGAAGATCCTTTGATGGCTGCTCTGTCAGACATGGGCGATACTGAGACTGATGACTGGGAAAGAACTTAGTTAAGAACCTCAGTTCTCTGGCATCAGACTGTCCTTGAGCAAGAACTTCATTTGTATGATCAGGATATTAATGCTTCTGGTAGGATGGGGCTGCTGTGAGGATTACAGGAGAAGACCCATGCACAGCTCTAGGCACAGGGTCTAAGTACATAAAAACGCTCCATAAATAATAGCAGTTATCATTGTTAATCAAAATTTGTGTAGTCAGCTTTTGGCTGCATGACAAATAACCCTGAAACTCAATGACGCTCAAGAACATTTATTTCCTCCGCATGGGTTTATGTCAGCTACAGCTCTACTAAGCTCATCTGGCTCCAGTTTTGGGTGCATGTCTGCTACATGGGTCTCCTCACTGCGGCCCACGCTAAAGGAGCATACCCTACCTGGGATGTGTTTTTCTCATGACAAAGGAAGACATGTAGGAAATGGGAACCATGTGATGCTTTTTTAAATGTCTTGGAAGAGATTCGCTACTACTTGTGTTCCATCGGTCAAAGCAAGTCACTTGGCTAAGCCCCAAATCAGTAAGGCAGTAAAGTTACTGCATGCAGAAGCAAGCCACATTCATAGAGGGAATGAACAATACAATCTAGCACAGGATGGTTGATAGAAAAAACTGTGGTCATTGAGACAAGAGCCTCCAGGGTATCTTGAATAGTCTGAAACTAGAACCCACACAAGCTATCCATATTTCCGCATGTCTTTGAAATTATAGGCCATTAAAAAAAAACAGAGAATGGCTCCAGGGAAGGCAATAGTGTTACCTAGGATAGAGATGGGGTACCAGAGCACAGAGCATCATGCCTTCTTCCAGAAGCCTAGAGGTCATTCAGTTCAGCATTTCCAGAACTGAAAGGTACTTCAAAGGGTTCATGTCCTTAAAGCAGGAATGATACCTGTTTTCTTTTCCATTAATCAAAAATACTCAGTAGATTAAATGTTATGTAAAAACTGTTTCCCTTTTAAATGGAACAGGTCAAGAGCTTCCAGGTATATATCAAGGAAGCACAGTTGGTAGTAAGTGGAGATTAGATGAGTTTGTTCATGACTTGGAACTCAGTTTGTGTTACAGATGAACACTGCTAGGTACCTCTGTTTTCATCACATATTTTTGTTTTTACTCTTAGTCATATATTGTTTACATTTGTTCTCAATTCTGAATTAATGAGGAATTAATGAGGAAGAAAAAACATAAGTCTTCCGACTTTCCCCCAGATACTTTCCTTTAGATCCATAAACTTCCTTCATCTGAAAAAACAAGCTATACAACACATCAAGATATCTCTAATATTTCAAAACATAACATAGGGAAGAAAAATAAATCAGTGTTACTTATGCATCCTGTCTCTAACCAATAATATGTTATGGAAATAAACGCCGGTGGCGCTTTGAGGTCCATTCCAGGTTAGAGGATAGATGAGAACTAGGCTGGGCTCCCGCTGTTCTCATCCCTCAGTGCAGCTGCCTAAGCCACTCCCTCTACCTGAAAGGCTTGCCTTCTTTTTTTTTTTTTTTTTTTTTTGCCTGGTGTTCTTACTTAGCCTTAATCTGCAGCTCAGCTCTTCCTATTGGAAAAGGAATTACCTTCACCAGTTTCCCTTAGCTGTGTCTGTTTTTCTTCCCTTAGTATTTCCACAGCACTTTTAGGAGAATCATCTCCTTTATAGCCAGCCCTATTTTTGAAAATAGTCCCTCAGTCTGTCTCCCCAACTCGACCGTGAGCTGAGATCAAAGGCAACCTGGCATTTCCAAAGTGCCTCACACCTACAACATGTATGGATGACAGTAAGCATACTGAAGCTTGATAAAGTGAGAAATTGGCGTGGATGTAGAAGAAAGCAGTTCAGGAAGAAGTACCTGCAAGTAAAGTAAGTAAAAAGACAGAGACCGGCATGTACAAAATGTGTTTAAGGAGAACTAAACGGACCCACATGACCAGATGTGAGAGGTCATGATGAGGAGCCCGGGAAAACACAGAAGGGGTGCTTAGGTTTGTGGCGGGAAGGCCTAGAGAGACACCCATTGTCTTAATCTGCACAGGCTGCCATAAGGAAATACCATAGACTGGATGACTTCAGTAACTGAAATTTATTTCTCACAATTCTAGAGGCTGGAAGTCTGAGGTCAGCTGGTCAGTTTCTGTTGAGAACTCTCTTCCTGGCTGTAGCATTCTCACTGTGCTCTGCCATGGTGGGGAAAGAGAGAACTCTGGTGTCTCTCCCACTGGTCAGGGCACTAATCATCCCGAGGGTCCCACCATCATGACCTCAGATAAGCTAGTTACCCCCCCAAAGGCCCCATCTCCCAATGCCACCACATTGAGAGTTAGAGCTTAACCATAAGAATTTGGAGGGGATAACAATCCAGTCGATGCTTAGTGGTTAAGAAACCAGTCCTCCTTAACGAAGTGGACCTAAGAGATCTCCATCATCCATCCCTGCCATTCCTGAGGTTCGATTGTTCATTTAAGAAAGTGAACGAAATCCCACAAATCAACATTTCCAATTGAAGGAGCTTTAAAAGCCTAAGGGCAAGAGCAAAAGAACCTTTTAATTTCTGAGATGAATGAACAAACTAATTTTTGTGAATGGTATCTTCTATTTCTACACTGACCATAAATCATACCTTCGGGAGCTGTACTGTTTTACTTTTAAATGTACATTTTAAGAAGGACACAGTCACTTCTTATTATGGTCCTTTTCTATAATTTCATTGCATTCATCACTAGTCAGAGAGGCCTGTTGATTCTATGGCAGGAAAACTCTGCTGTATTCACAGTCTAAGTGCCTACTGACGAACACAGGCATTTTGCATTAGCTATCAGGATGGTAATAAAGTCTTCCTCTAAGATTTACTTATTTCCCCATTTACCTATGGTCCTTTTTCATTATTTTCCAGGTCTGTACTCCTTTCATTTAGTGCTTTCTCTTAACAATCACCATCCACAGTATGATGTTTCATGCATTGGAAACGTTTATGCCCATTTGCAAACGATTTCAACCAAAATAAGAATTCTGCTGTCTGATTGGCAGAAAGTTATTGCTGCCTATGGATTTGCTAGGCATGTCCCACTGATAAAGAGTACAAATAGATAGTGTTAATACAATGGACAAACTCCAGAGTATTTCCATAGCTCCCAACTATTGAGTGATACACAAAAATATATGAATTGGGGAGAGCTGAAATTGTTTCCACACTTTGAGCTCCACTTCAAATTAGATTGGTTTGAAGTATTAGTGTGAATCCCAAGGTGCTACTGGTAATCATCAGCTGTTTTTCTTGCCCAGTCTCTTTGTTTAAATGTATTCTTTCATTATCCATGTGCTTTTGAAAAAAATAGGGGAAAGGATGTTTTTAATTGAACAATCGGTATCCTGTCAGGTAGTCCTTCTCCCTAGGAAGCCATATGGAAATTTACGTTGGTATTTTTACTTATCCTGCCAGTGTAGTACATTGATAAGAGAACTGAGGTTCAATAATGTTAAAGCAAGACATGAAATATTGATTAATTCTTTTTAAATTTTTCTTTTCCTCCTGAGGATAGCAGATTTCAGAAGCTGCCAATATTGTGCTCTCCAATAAACCTCCATTATTGGTAGAGTCCTGATCTCCTTTGGGCTTTGATAAATGGTTATTATGCTTTCAAAGTGTTAGCTTGGAATGCCCCAGGCCTTGTTTTCATTGGTTCATAGAAAAAAAAAAGAGTAAGAAACAGTAAAATTTAGGCTGTAACATTTGAGCCAAAGGCCCCCAAAGGAGCCATTCCATGAAGAGGAGGCCACAGAGGCTGATGCAGCGCGATTCCCTGTCCTTGTTCCCCACCTGACTCTTTTTTCCTTTCCCCATTGCACCTTCCCCATTGCAGGCCAGGCCTTGCCCTTTAGGTCAAGGGAATTTGCTGAATCTTAGGGTTGTGTTAAAAGGTGAGATAATGATTTAGTTTTGGCTGAATCTGAATGGCTTCAGATAGACTTGTAACAAAAGAAAAGGCAGTATGATGCTTGGCTGGGTAAGGAAAGCTTGTGAAACAGTGCACAGGCAGAGTAGGAAATGCAGATTAGAAGAACCTAGCTTTGTAGGGTCAGGGACACAGCCTCAAAGCAAACCGCCCTAAGCTAAGAGCAGGCACTGGGGAATTAATAAATCTACTGTCCTCTTAGGGCACAGGTGAGCTTGAAGAGAGAGGAATCTGGTGAAATATGAAACAGAAACAGAACAGAACTTACTGCACAGGACAGTCCCCCACAGCAAAGAATTATCTCACCTCTACTATCAATAGTAGTAGTGCTGAGATTGAGAAGCCTTGATAAAAAGAAAAGTGCTATCATTTTGCCCATCAAAGTATAAGCTTCTTGAGTTCAGAACTCAAGGAACTGAGCTAGTGGTATTCAAAACTTAGCAGAGCATCTTGTGAATGGATCATAAATTCAATGTAATCCAGTTTCCTTTTGAAGAGTAAGTATTTGTTTCCTTAGTTCCTCCCCTGAAATTATCCAAAAGGGAAATGTCATTCACTAGAAAGTTCCTGCTTGCCAGGCAATAGGAGAAAAAAAAGGTTTCACAATACATTTCCAGAAATGAGAAGACAGGAGAGCATGCTCAGAAGCAGGGGTGCAGGTGAATGAAGGATGCTTACAGCCAAAGATAATGAGATAGATGAAAATAAGGATAGCTTGACAGACGATGAGTCCCTGTGGACATATGATGGCCTTTAAACATCAAGGAACAGGGGTAAACATCAAGGGGCAAGATAACTTATATTTTATTGGTAATAAACTAGATGAAAGATCATATTTTAAATGATATGCCTTCAAGCATGTGCTACATCAAGGTGTTGACAGCATCATTTTTCCAAGAGATGAGCAAGTAAATTTAAGGAGTTTCCAAGTGGTAAGTATCACGATTACCAAGGAGCAGTGGGATGTAAAGCTTGGCCAAATGATTGACAGCTTCCTCTTAACATCCCTGCCTTTATTTTCCTCTGCATGGCTCATTATTCTGCCACATTAATTTAAGCTTTCCTATTGTATTGAATTAGGGGCTACAATTCTATCATCCCAAAGGGAATCTTGATTGTTTATCTGCAGATGACAATAATTGTTTTTATCGATCCCCAAATGTAGAAAGTATAAAAAGCGCTATGGCTGATGGCCAGCTGATACATAGTTAGTGCCCCATTCATGAGCAACAAATTACAAGACAGTACTGGGCCCCAGAGGAGACACTTTAAGAATTTTTTTAAAGCATCTGATAGTTATCACAAGGTCTTTCCAAGCTGAAAAGCACTTTCACATACATCAGCTCAAGTCTTTTTTTGTTGTTTTTATTCATCTTCAAACGGTCTACTTGTATAATTTATCCTTACATCTAGAACACCCACACAGCAGGAAAGTTTGGAAATGCTGCAGCTACAAGAATTCCCAGCGCTTGTGCCATCCAGGCCAGTGAGTTCCCTTAGGGAACCAGATCACGTGGGCATTTGTTTGGAAGAATTCCTGGTTCATCTAGCAGTTGCCATTATTCCTCTGCAAGTATCATTATATGGACATGTACTTGCTGTGGATAGGAAACCTCCCTGATTTCACATCCCAAGTGTATCAGAGGCACTGAGGAGAGAAAATGCACTGTCTAGTTAAGTGCTGTTTATAGGAGAGGACACTTGGGTGGTATGAGCCTCCTCGTTCTGAATCATATGCAACACAGCTTGCTTGAAGAACTTTGGGGTTAATTATTAGTGTCTGTTTATCCAGAAACAAAATAAATCAGGTTAGGCTTAAAAGTAATCAAGTATCAGAAATGCAGTAAAATATCTTTATTAAGTGCTGAGATGAAAAGATCTTTGACCAAATGCCAAATTCCTGTTCTTTTCCTGTGGTAAAGAGAATATAGATATGCAGAGTAACCACTTCAACACTTGTACCCTGTTTATCCTTTGAGGTTCTGAAAGCTAACTGTGAGGACTCAGAAATGAGTATCTGGGCTGGAACAGAATGAGCCAGAACTTGTTTTGCAGAATAGAGGTCCATGTCACACAAGTGATCCCTCCTTTATCCTGGAGCTATAATAGTATCTTGCTCCTTGACAGCTAGCAACACTGTGGATGGACCCACTCCTAGAAAACATGTAGAAAGAAAAACAATTTGCCCTAACTTAGGTATTTTTTTCTTCATTCAGATTAAGCTCTACCCTAAACACTGTGGTCCAGTTGTGTCTTTGGTCATGGACAGTCATTCCAGCACCCTCCATGAGCAGTAGTGTGAAAGAGGGAAACGTTTAATGACTGTAGCCACTACCATTGCAAGATAGAAACTTCATACCCTTTTTGTATAAGCCCCAGACATTTAGTGGTATGCCTGCCACACAAGTGGACATTAAATGTGATCCAAATAATTAATGTTTGTTAATTATGCATCCAACATGCATGGGGCATGTTACTATCGAATGGTTAAAGTTTAAAACAGATTAAGTATTTGAGGGTGATAATCACAGAATCATTTGATTTTAAAACTGGAAGAAACCTTAGATGTGACTTAGTTCAAACATCTCATTTTAGAGTTAAGGAAACAAAGATGACCCAAAGAGGCTGAGTAAGTTGTCCAAAGCTCTGTAGTGGCAGAGCTGGACTGTGACACCAGATAGCCTCACTCTCAGTTCCGTGCTGTACTCTGTGCTGGCTCAGAAGCTCCTGGGCTTGGGCTCTGTTGCGCTGTATTGTGATTAATTGCTTTAACATGTGTGCCTCCCTGACTAGGCCATGTGCTCTTTAAGAAAATCTTCATTACCGGCTTCTTGCGTAGTCAGTGACCTAATAGGATCCCAATTAATGTTTGTTGAGAAAGTGAATAAATGGGTGAGTAAGTAAGACCTGTTTTTTCTCATCATGTACAGATAAATGCTGTAATTTTTAGAGATCTTTACTAATGCCCAGTCAGCCTAGATAGGATAGAAAGGTAGAAAAACTATAATGAGAAGGCAAGAAGAAGAGAAGACAGTATGCAGTTAAACAGGAATAATAACCAGGAAAAAATTCAGTACCTAAACAAATTTCTAGATTCAATTTGGGAGTTTTAATCAAGGCTCTTGCATCTTCTGATCTCTCCCAATTTTCACATAAAGACTTTTTAAACAGATGGCGCTTTAAGCAGTGTGCATCGTTGCTGCGTGTCCTCAGACCTCAGAATGCAGGTTAAATTGCATAATAAGCAAAGTTGCTCTTTAGTCAGGTGTCACTCCCTGCATTACATCCTCCCACCCATTTGGCACCCATCCCTTACCCAGGCTGATGCTACTATTCTTATCATAGAGTAAAGTGCATGTAACTCAGTGTGATCCTGTTTCTGGAATATTTTCCATTTAGAAGACACACCAGAAGATACAAGGAAAGGTTACTTACAAAGTGGCATTCCAGACTTAGTGTCAAGTAAGCAAAGGGGAAGAAATACATGGGCTGGGCTCTTCTCTCCTTGTAGATAATCCAAAGTCTAAAAACAAAGTTTAAAAATCCAGTTATCAACCCCCACTCTGATATGTGTTGCTCCTGAAATGCTTGCTTGTTCCAAGTAATTTGATACTAGGCGTTGCCTGTTAAAAAAAGAAAAAGAATTAAAGGATTTGGGGTCCTAATTATATATCCCACTCATGGCTTTGTACTGGAGAGCTGCATCAACAATACTGGACATCAGTGGGAGCAGCTACAATCTGGAGAGCTGTACTCAGAGAGTGATTATCAGTGGCTAAGTTTTAGTTTGTAGGAGAAGAGCTGGCTGTCCAGCATGACAAGTCTAGATAGAACCTATGAGGTTTAGTCTTTATTTAGAAGTAGTGTTACCAGTTGCCAGCAACCTGGGTGACTCAAATGCCCCTACAGGGAGAGTTTTAAGAAGAGAAGTGGTCATCATTTGGGAATGGACTGGGTCCCTTTGGTTAAAGACAAGTATGGAAATCCGGCTTTTCATCAAATACTCCCTTGAGCCATTTGGAATTTGGCAGGCCCCTCTAATCAGCACTACCTCTAACTACATCAGCCACTCTCCCATTTCTGCTGCTCTGCGTCCCATCTTCTCCTTAAACATGCCAAACATGCTTCCATATTTGTGATTTTGCCCTTATTTCCTCTTCCTGGAGCACTTTTTTCTCACGGTCGGTGTATTGAGCAAGTAGCATCTGACTCCTGTCACCAGGAGTCAAGGTCCAGGCACTTCTGCCCACTGCATCTTTTTGTCAGAATCACCAGGGAAAACACATCACAAGCCCTGGATAGAACAATGCTTCACTCACACTGAGAGACAGGGCAAGAGCAACCAACCCCAAGTGTGCACATCGGTTCCCCCAGCCACTGGGTCCTTCCTTCCTGGCAGCTGATTCAGAGTCCTTGGCTTGCGTGCAACCCTCTCATGCCACAGAACAAACTACTCCATCCCCTCTTTGCAGGGGACAGATGCAGTACTGGAGGTGGCCAGTTGCCATATGACACATGCCTGTGCAGAACAAGGGAGTACACATTGACTCTGAAGCAGGGAAAGATATTCCCATACAAGGCAGCAAGACTGGCACAGGCTGTGAGGGCTCCTTATTGCTTGCTAAGGAAGGGTTCCAGCCTCAAGGCCCATTCTCAGTGCAGCCAAGACAGGGATCAAAATCTGCACGCATGACACGGTCTTTCCCAATGTGATCCACATGGCTTCTTCCCCTCCTCCCCATTTTCTCCCTGCTCTTTGCCACTATCACCAAAGAGGCATTTCCAACCTTTGTAACATAGCTGCCTCCAGATAGTAATCCTCGGGCCTCCATGAAGACAGAAGCTTTGATTGTTTTGATAATTACTATATCCCCAGCATCTACAGCAGTGATTGGCACATAAGTAGGTGTTCAATAAAAATGTGTTGAAGAGGTTGGTAACATAGGTCATACAAAGGAAAAGTTTGTCTTGGGATGCCTGGAAAGCAGTGAGGGAAAACTTTTCAGATGTTTTCATAGACCAGGACATTCACCTACTTTGCATCCAACTTATGCTTAGAAGCCCAACAAGTCTTAGAGAGAGTGGCATGTCCGGGTGAGCGTGATAACACCACCATCATTCAGCTCCCACTGGGGCTCCGGGCGACTCGTAGACAACCTGTCCTCTCATACACAGCGCTAATTTGTGTCTTATGGGAAATCAAATAAAGTATTTCTTCACCTGAAGGGAGCAGGATTATTTGACTTCAGATATTTGCCATATGGCTCCTCTTCCATATAACATAGCTTCTAGGCTTAAGGAAGTAAGAGTGAGAACATGCCTATAAATTATTCAGGGATAATTCAAAACAAGTGCATATCTTTGACAGATTGTCAAGTTTCTTAATGCTTTTTCTTGATAACAAGTGCTCTGTTTTTGATAAAAGGTTCTCATTTCTTACCACACTTTATTGTGGCTCTGTGCATGTTTTCTGTCTTGTTCTGTATGTTGTTTGTTTTTGTTTCCCCCACAGAGTCCAGTCTGGCTCTTATCTCAGCACGGGGTGGTTTACCTTCATTCTGGCCATGGATGCCTGTTACGGCATTCACGTCTACGGGATGATAAATGACACCTACTGCAAGTAAGATCACCGGAAATTATTTTGATGCATCTCCAATTCTGATACCTTGTCAAAATATCACAATACATTTTAATATCATAAATCTGAGACCCAGATAAAGCAACAATTATTTCCCAGCGTTCTTTGCTGATATGACATTTTATTGTCAGTACATCAAGTTGTGACTTTTAGGGGTGATAAAAAGAAAAATATTTACTACAATCTAATGTCAAATGTCAGAAGGAACATTTTTTTTTCCTTAATCAGTGGCATATCAGCGATTCGTGGCTTGGAAATGCAGAACAAGTTTAGTTGGTTATTTAATTTGCAAAGTGAGCTTGGCATTTCTGTTGCTCTAATGGCTTGATGGATGGCTACCTACTCAATGGTTATATTTGATCATGAAGGACAAAATGTCCTGAAGCCGTACAGAAGCTGACGATTTAGCAAGAATTCCTGGAAATTACATGTCACTAATAAGTGAGTAATCTGCCAGGTCCTTATTTAAAATGGGTATGTTTATCCACAGTATATCCCTGCCAGTGGAAGTGTTTGTAATTATTTAATAAAACAAACCTTCCATGCTTCATCAAAGTAATGAAATATATTTCCCTACCAACAATTGCCACAATATAATTCAGAGAGTGTTTTAATCATATTGTCAAACTGGTAACATATGATAAACGATCAAATATTTCAACCTTAACTAAGCCTAATGGAGCTCAGATAAACCAAATATCTTACTTTGAAAATCACAAAGCTTCTTCAAGCTCTGGAAGAGAACCAGGCTATCCAAATTTTCCCTCCATTCTGCACCATTTCCTCCTTCAAATGATAGCTATATGTTTGAGGGTAATTGGCATGATATATAAATTTCATTTGAATTATTAAAGCACTGAGGACCTGGTACATCTTCCTAAAAGCTTTTATACGTAATAGCTTTTAACTGACCTCATGGACAAGAATCATGCATGGGTTTGCAAGTAAATGCATTTACTGGGCACAAAGGGATTCTTGCAAATGAATGCTTCATTCTTCACCTCAACCTTTCTCTCCTTTTCTTTTTTCTTTTCTAGGACAGAAGGGTATAGAAAAGTTCCCTATCATTACTATGAACAAGGAAGAGATGAGTGTGATGAGTATTTTCTTCATGAACATGCCCCATACGGGGGGCATCGGTTTATCACCGAAAAGAAAGTGTTTTCTAAATGGGCCAAGAAACACAGGATAATATTTACACACCCAAACTGGACAGTGTCTTGATGCTGGTTTGTCTGATATTGCCAGGCCACCTGACATAATTGTGGTACTGCAACTGTGACACTAATGGCGATGGTGATGATAAAGACAGCAACAATGGTGATCAAGTTTCTGTACATTCTCAGATATGGACGTTGACTCTGCCAGTAATTCAAACTAAGGATTCCACAGAGGTTGGCTGTGCTCACTGAGTTCTTTCTGAAGTTTTGACGTTACATATTGCACTTTATAATTTAACTGGAATTGAGGTGAAGGCCAGTAACATGACAGCAGTGACCTAAGAAATGGAAACATTATCCTTCAAGATAGCTGCCCAGAATTCTTGAACAGTAACTTCCAAAAGCCATGGGGTTTGGCCTCATGAGGCAAGGTTTTGCATCCGTGGGCTCTGGAGCTTGAGCAGCTCCACCGTCTTGAAGAGTGCTCGATTGTCAAACACTGACCCAAGAAATGCTATCTGGGTACCAGTATCTTGCCACAGTTACTTGTTAGCCTTTAGGCAGGGATTCAGTACCTCCTATAGTACCTCCTACAGCTGAAGCCTCAGGCCATTTCCTAATTAACAATGAAGATATCATGGATGTCCTAGCCATGAGGACTACTTGACTATGTAAAACACTTAATTCAAATGGGCCAACTAGCAAATCTTGGTGAATTTCCATTCTCACCACTCCATTCTTACTCCCCAAACAATATGACTAAACATGTTGCTAGAATGGTCTGTATTAATGTTTAGTTATTTTGGGTTGAGTCCTAAATATTTCAGAAAGCTATTTAACATGTAAGATACCAACACTGTAATAACATATACTGTGAAAACATAACCAAAAGGGTTTACTAACTCTGCATCAACATCTGACAACACAAAATTACATGCTTTTTTAAATCATGAAACAGGGAAAGCAAAGCATATTTTTACATCAATTTGTATCCTACCATACTTCATAATATATATTTGTATATTCTGTTTTACAGGCCCAAGATGCGTCTCTCCATACACTGCATTATTATTGCCAAGTGCCAACTCTTAGACATGGAGAGGAAATGATTCCTTGTATTAAATCTGACCAGACCTTTTGCCTTCTTGGGGTTTATTTTCCTCCAGTGTATTGGTTGTTATAGCATAATAACAACAACAATAATGACCTTAATGTCCAAAGTGCTTTGTCATTTAGAGTCCTTTCACATACACTGTCCTGGATGATGCCCGTGACCACCCCATTGGGCTATCTGATGCCTCCTTACAGATGATCTGTAACTTGTTAATTGCTCTGAGATACTCCAGAAAGCTCCCCTTGTTAATATTTGTATAGAATAGCATTTATGTAGACTAGTAACTAGTTGATTTCAGTGCCAAATACAATATAAGAGGATTATGCAAAAAGTATCACAAGGATATTCTTGACTGTAGACTAGGATCCCTGTCAACTGAGGGACTTCTGATTTTTTTCTTTTTTAAATGACTCTTATTTAGGTGAGGAAAGATGAGGAATCAGGGAAAACAGGATGGAATGAAAGCAGGGAAAGTTTCCTGTTCCCATCTTGAGATGACTTTGTATTCCATATACACATTGCTCCTGAAATACTAGAGGGTTGATTTGCTGAGAGAGCAGCTGAGAGACTGAAATTATCCCAGCAAATGATTCAAAAGACAAAGCCAGGCTTGACTTACAGAGCGTTTTGGAGGCTGGACGTGTGATGCATCCCACCTCAGGAGCCCATCTCAGGTCCTTCCCAGTGCTGTGTCCCCTGGTTAGTTATTATAATGGGCCATCTTGGGCAAAAGCCTCTCTTGCTCTCTTGCTGCCCTTCTGATACCCCAGTACTCACGTCCATAAAAATGACCAAGCGCCACTTCCATCACTGGAACTGTTATTGTTATTCTTTCGTTCTTGTTTCCTTATGTGATTTTTCAGTTCTATATATGTTAGGTTTCTTGAGCTAATGATGGATAGAAATGCCCACTCAAAGAAAAATAAACAGATATAAATGTTAAACTTGTAATACAGACTGTTTCTCTCCCCTTTTAAATAAAAAGGAATCCTTGATCATCAGAATGCTTCAGGGAATAGCATAGCTTCATTTAGATTTCTGGTAAGTGGAAGGCCAGCTCTATTTGTGTTAGCCCTTATTAATGAGAAACTTTAAAAAACTGCCTTGATCTCCTGCCTCACTATGGCTTCTTTAGATGGACACTGGCAGTGCCTGGATCTCTCGCTTTGTGGCAGTGGGTGTGTGTGCAGTAGGCAGTGGGTGTGTGTGCAGTAGGCAGTGGGTGTGTGTGCAGTAGGCAGTGTTTCCTCTGGACGGGGGAGGGTGACCTTCTTTTCCCATCTTTCCTTCCTTTCCCTTCCTTTTTTTTTCCTTCACTAAACCCAACTCTACATTTTTATTGTTGTTGTCTCTTGCCTATTTTCTTTCGAAAAGTGGGAAACAAAAACACATTATTCTCAATTTGAAAACCTAATTGGATGATTTCCAGTGTAATCAGCATTTTGATAGAATTGCATGGCTTTTATTCTCTGCAGTCTTAATGTTCTCTGCTTCCATTTCCTGTTCTTTACCCTCAGCTTCCTAATTCTAGTGAAAATACAAAGTCTAATTTCTCCCCTGTTGAGATATTTTCCATCTAAGATTTACTGAGATGAGAATGGCAAAGGAGAAATTCAAGGAGAATACTTTGTCATGCAAATTTCTGGTCATAGCCACAGGTTCTAGTCAACTGCAATTTCTTCCAGCATCTATACATTGGAAAATTTAACTGAACTCACTCATCGCTGATGTGTATGTATCCCAGAAGTTAACATCTGTAAAAAATAAAAATATTTTAATACCTTCCAAGGCTCGAGGCAAATGGACTATGGAAAATGGCCACAATTTGCTGAAATCAGCATAAAATCATGCAGGCTAAAAATAATGAATATTGTCTTTAATTCTGCAGAATCTTAGAAAAAAGCAAGGAAATTTAAAAACATTTTTTAAATAAATGTTTCAATCTTTCTAGGTTAGCATAGCGATAAGTAGTAATGATTTATATTGTTATAATAGTATTGTGAATTGGACACCTTGTGAATCGGATGTTTGTATATCTTCACAGAGTCAATTTGTGTGTGTGTGTGTGTGTGAAGGCGTATTTTTGATTGATGTGTATGAATCATAGAAAATCTAGTTTAGACTTCATCTAAAATTTGTTGTGTTACATTTTAAATCCTGATGAAAGACGCAAAAATCCAAATTAAATGTACTGATTGCTAAAAGGACATATAATCACATTCAATAACCCGTAAGAACAATAAAAGCCAGAGAAGCTGCTAAATCTAGAACTGAGAACACAATTAGATGCCACAGTTGCGACAAATCAGTCCTGTAAATATAGCAATTTGTATCACAGGCTCTGCCAATTACAGCTCAGCTGAAGTCACATTAAAACACATAGCATCAAGCTTCACTCACATTCAAGTGAATTAACATTGGTCCCCCCTATTCAAATAAGCCTGTCTTTAGTATAAGCAAAACTCAGATTCGCATGGTTTTTATTATATGGCTAGAGAACTGTGACCATTGTGAAAAAAGAGTATTTAAGGAGATTACTCTTTGAGGATTTGGAATGAATCACTCAATGTGGTAGTAAGTCTGAACTGGAGACTTTGCTGGCCTTTCCCTGAGAATAAAGCCATCAAAAGAGAATCATCATTATTTTGTTACAGAAAAAAACCAGTAAAGTACTTCACCTGGTGGTGTTAATTAGATGCTAATTACAGGCTCAGTTTAATTTTAATAAGCAAGAAAATATAATCAGATGGCTTCCTTTTTGGTTTTTAACAACACACCCATCTAGTGTTTAATGTGGCATGTCAAATATGTTGTCCAGTCACTTGTTCGTGTGTCTTAGCAAAACAAATGATTTACAGGCCCAGGGCCATGAGGGAAAAAAAATGTTTTTCCCTTAACTGCGGTTTTAAAAGGCTCAAGGCTTCATTATTTTAAAGCATACATAGATCCAGTGACTGAAAGAGCCAGTGGTAGGCTTTGTTAGAAGTCTAGACTCTCAGAGCCTCAAGGGGCTTTAGAGACCAGCCAATCCAAGCCCTTGAAGAAATAGACCTAGAGAGATGAAGAGACTTGCCCAGGGCTATAAAACAGGCAGTACCAAGGAATCTTGAGAGTCTTCTGTCTTCTTCTCTAGAACTTTTTCCATTACACTTTTTGTGGCACAATAGCCGGAAAAAATTCATGAGGGACTTACTGGAAGAGTCTATTCCTGGAAATCAAGGCCATCAATTATGTGAATTCTACTCATGATCAGATAAATCCAATACTGAAGTATAGACATATTTGTATAATTGAAAGAACATATCCAAATAATTGTCAATATTCTCTATTATCTACATTTATGGCCAAGACTACGCCATGTTCTAATGTCATGAAATTCTAGAACTAATTTAAGGAATGTGAAAGTGAGTTTCTTACTTCTTATGTTATTTTATTTATTTATTTATTTTATTTTGCTATTATTAATGCACAATTACATAAGCAACATTATGGTTACTAGACTCCCCCTATTATCAAGTCCCCACCACATACCCCATTACAGTCACTGTCCGTCAGCATATTAAGATGCTATAGAATCACTACTTGTCTTCTCTGTGTTATACTGCCTTCTGTATCCCCCACCCCACTATGTTATGTGTGCTAATCATAATACCCCCTTTTCCCCCTTATCCCTACCTTCCCACCCATCTTCCCGAGTCCCTTTCCCTTTGGTAACTGTTAGTCCATTCTTGGGTTCTGTGAGTCTGCTGCTGTTTTGTTCCTTCAGTTTTTTCTTTGTTCTTATACTCCACAGATGACTGAAATCATTTGATACTTGTCTTTCTCCGCCTGGCTTATTTCACTGAGCATAATACCCTCTAGCTCCATCCATGTTGTTGCAAATGGTAGGATTCGTTTTCTTCTTATGGCTGAATAATATTCCATTGTGTGTATGTACCACATCTTCTTTATCCATTCATCTACTGATGGACACTTAGGTTGCTTCCATTTCTTGGCTATTGTAAATAGTGCTGCGATAAACATAGGGGTGCATATGTCTTTTCAAACTGGGCTGCTGCATTCTTAGGGTAAATTCCTAGGAGTGGAATTCCTGGGTCAAATGGTATTTCTATTTTGAGTTTTTTGAGGAACTCCATACTGCTTTCCACAATGGTTGAACTAATTTGCAGTCCCACCAGCAGTGTAGGAGGGTTCCCTTTTCTCCACATCCTCGCCAACATTTGTTGTTGTTTGTGTTTTGGATATTGGCCATCCTCACTGGTGTGAGGTGATAGATATCTCATTGTGGTTTTAATCTGCATTTCTCTGATGATTAGCGATGTGGAGCATCTTTTCATGTGCCTGTTGGCCATCTGAATTTCTTCTTTAGAGAAGTGTCTATTCATGTCCTCTGCCCATTTCTTAATTGGATTATTTGCTTTCTGTTTGTTAAGGTGCATGAGTTCTTTATATATTTTGGATGTCAACCCCTTATCGGATACGTCATTTATGAATATATTCTCCCATACTGTAGGATGTCTTTTTGTTCTACTGATGGTGTCCTTTGCTGTACAGAAGCTTTGCAGCTTGATATAGTCCCACTTGTTCATTTTTGCTTTTGTTTCCCTTGCCCGGGGAGATATGTTCGTGAAGAAGTTGCTCATATTTATGTCCAAGAGATTTTGCCTAAGTTGTCTTCTAAGTTTTATGGTTTCATGACTTACATTCAGGTCTTTGATCCATTTTGAGTTTACTTTTGTGTATGGGGTTAGACAATAATCCAGTTTCATTCTCTTACATGTAGCTGTCCAGTTTTGTGAACACCAGCTGTTGAAGAGGCTGTCATTTCCCCATTGACCATATATGCTTGGGTTTATATCTGGGACTCTAATCTGTTCCATTGCTCTATGGGTCTGTTCTTCTGCCAGTAACAAATTGTCTTGATTACTGTGGCTTTGTAGTAGAGCTTGATGTCAGGGAGCATAATTCCCCCCACTTTATTCTTCCTTTTCAGGAATGCTTTGGCTATTTGGGGTCTTTTGTGGTTCCATATGAATTTTAGAACTATGTGCTCTAGTTCATTGAAGAATGCTGTTGGCATTTTGATAGGGATTGCATTAAATCTGTAGATTGCTTTAGGCAGGATAGCCATTTTGACAATATGAATTCTTCCTATCCATGTTTCCATTTATTGGTATCTTCTTTAATTTCTTTCTCTCATGAGTATCTTGTAGTTTTCAGGGTACAAGACTTTCACTTCCTTGGTTAGATTTATTCCTAGGCATTTTATTCTTTTGGATGCATTTGTGAATGGAATTGTTTTCCTGATTTCTCTTTCTGCTAGTTCATCATTAGTGTATAGGAATGCAACACATATCTGTGTATTAGTTTTCTATCCCACAACTTTGCTGAATTCAGATATTAGATCTAGTAGTTTTGCAGTGGATTCTTTAGGATTTTTTATGTACAATATCATGTCATTGGCAAAGAGGGACAGTTTGACTTCTTCCTTACCAATCGGGATGCCTTCTATTTCTTTGTGTTGTCTGATTGCTGTGGCTAGGACCTCTAGAACTATGTTGAATAAAAGTGGGGAGAGTGGGCATGCTTGTCTTGTTCCCTATCTTAAAGGAAAAGCTTTCAGCTTCTCGCTGTTAAGTGTAATGTTGGCTGTGGTTTGTCATATATGGCCTTTATTATGTTGAGATACTTGCCCTCTATACCCATTTTGTTGAGAGTTTTCATCATGAATGGAAGTTGGATTTTGTTGAATGCTTTTTCAGCATGTATGGAGAGGATCATGTGGTTTTTGTCCTTCTTTTTGTTGATGTGGTGGATAATGTTGATGGATTTTCGAATGTTGTACCACCCTTGCATCCCTGGGATGAATCCCACTTGATCATGATGGATGATCTTTTTTATGTATTTTTAATTCACATTGCTAATATTTTGTTGAGTATTTTTGCATCTATGTTCATCAGGGAAATTGGTGTGTGGTTTTCTTTTTTTTGTGGTATATTTGCCAGGTTTTGGTATTAGAGGATGGTGGCCTCATAGAATGAGTTGGGGAGTATTCTACTTTTTGGAAAACTTTAAGGAGGATGGGTATTAGTCTTCACTAAATGTTTGATAAAATTCAGCAGTGAAACCATCCGGTCCAGGGGTTTTGTTCTTAGGTAGTTTTTTGATTACCAATTCAATTTCTTTGCTGGTAATTGGTCTATTCAGATTTTCTGGTTCTTCCTGGGTCATCCTTGGAAGGGTGTATTTTTCTAGAAAGTTGTCCATTTCTTCTAGGTTATCCAGTTTGTTACCATATAATTTTTCATAGTATTCTCATAATTATTTGTATTTCTGTGGTGTCTGTAGTTGTTTTTCCTTTCTCATTTCTGAAACTGTTTATGTGTGTAGACTCTGTTTTTTTCTTGATAAGTCTGACTAGGGATTTATCTATTTTGTTTATTTTCTTGAAGAACCATCTCCTGCTTTCATTGATTCTTTCTATTGTTTTATTCTTCTCAATTTTATTTATTTCTGCTTTAATCCTTATTATGTCCCTCCTATTGACTTTGGGCCTCATTTGTTCTTCCTTTTTTAGTTTCATTAATTGTGAGTTTAGACTGTTGATTTGGGATTGTTCTTCTTCCCTGAGGTTAGCCTGTATTGCAATATACTTTCCTCTTAGCACAGCCTTTGCTGCATCCCACAGATTTTGCTGTATTGAATTATTGTTGTCATTTGTCTCCATATATTGCTTGATCTCTCTTTTTATTTGGTCATTGATCCATTGATTATTTAAGAGCATGTTATTAAGCCTCCATGTGTTTGTGGGCTTTTTCATTTTCTTTAATTTATTTCTAGTTTCATAACTTTGTGATCTGAGAAGCTGGTTGGTACAATTTCAATCTTTTTAATTTTACTGAGGTTCTTTTTGTGGCCTTGCATATGATCTATTCTTGAAAATGTTCCATGTGCACTTGAGAAGAATGTGTATCCTGTTGCTTTTGGATGGAGTGTTGTGTAGATATCCGTTAGGTCCATCTGTTCTAATATGTTGTTCAGTGCCTCTGTCTGTTTACTTATTTTCTGTCTGGTTGATCTGTCCTCTGGAGTGAGTGGTGTGTTGAGGCCTCCCAAAATGAATACATTGCATTCTATTTCCCCGTTTAATTCTGTTAGTATTTGTTTCACATATGTAGGAGATCCTGTGTTGGGTGCATAAATATTTATAATAGTTATATCCTCTTGTTGGACTGACCCCTTTATCATTATGTAATGTCCTTCTTTGTCTCTTGTTACTTTCTTCGTTTTGAAGTCTATTTTGTCTGATACATGTACTGCAACTCTTGCTTTTTTCTCCCAATTAGTTGCATGAAATATCTTTTCCATCCCTTTACTTTCATTCTCTGTATATCTTTGGGTTTGAAGTGAGTCTCTTGTAGGCAGCATAGGATGGGTCTCATTTTTTTATCCATTCAGTGACTTTACATCTTTTGATTGGTGCATTCAGACCATTTACATTTAGGGTGATTATCATTAGGTATGTACTTATTGCCATTGCAGGCTTTAGATTCATGGCTACCAAAGGTTCCAGGCTAATTCCCTTACTATCTAACAGTCTAATTTAACTCACTTGCTATGCTATTACAAACACATCCTAAAGATTCTTTTTTTTCCTCCTTTTTCTTCCTCCTCCATTCTTCATATGTTATGAATCATATTCTGTACTCTTTGTCTATCCCTTGGGTGACATCTATTTAGTCTTAGGAATACTTCCATCTGTAGGAGTCCCTCCAAAATGCACTGTAGAGGTGGTTTGTGGGAGTAAATCTCTCAGCTTTTGCTTATCTGAAAATTGTTTAATCCCTCCTTCAAATTTAAATGATAACCTTGCCAGGTAGCGTATTCTTGGTTTGAGGCCCTTCTGCTTCTTTGCATTAAATATATCATGCCACTCCCTTCTGGCCTGTAAGGTTTCTGTTGAGAAATCTGATGATAGCCTGATAGGTTTTCCTTTGTATGTGATCTTTTTTGTCTCTCTAGCTGCATTTAAGAGTCTGTCTTTATCCTTGATCTTTGCCATTTTAATTATTATATGTCATGATGTCTTCCTTGGGTCCCTCATGTTGGGAGATCTGTGCATCTCCATGGCTTAAGAGACTATCTCCTTCCCCAGATTTGGGAAGTTTTCAGCAATTACCTCCTCAATAACACTTTCTATCTCTTTTTCTCTCTCTTCTTCTTCTGGTACCCCTATTATGCGAATATTGTTCCGTTTGGATTGGTCACACAGTTCTCTCAATATTCTTTCATTCTTAGAGATTCTTTTTTCTCTCTGTGCCTCGGGTTCTTTGTATTCCTCTTCTCTAATTTCTATTCCATTTACCGTCTCTTCTACTACATCTAATCTACTTTCAAATTCCTCCATTGTATGTTTCATTTCAGATATGGAATTTCTTAATGATTGAATCTCCGTCTTAAATATTTTCCTGAGTTACTGAATATTTTTCTGCACCTCCATAAGCATGTTTATGATTTTTATTTTGAACACTCTTTCAGGAAGATTGGTGAGTTCAATTTCATTTGGCCCTTTTTCTGGGGTTTGTGAGATTTTGGTCTGAACCATGTTCTTTTGACATTTCATATTTCTGTGTGGTGCCCCCTAGTGCCCAGAAGCTCCAGTCTCTGGAGCTGCTCAGTCCCTAGAGTGAGGTTGGCAGTCATAGGGGAGCGGAACTGGTGCCTGGTGGAAGGAAAGATCTGTTTCCTGATTCCCGTCTGCTGTGCCTGTCTCCCCTATCAGAGCCAGTGAGCCAAGCACACAGGTGTAAGCCTCTGTGCTTTGCACCTCTAGCTGTTGTAGGCGGGGTCTCCCTCTGACTGGCCTGATGCCTGCACAGACTGTTGGTTTGGGAGCAGTTGCTGTCAGGCTAGGAGGAAGGCTCTGGTAGGCTGTGTTTCACAGTGGGCAGCCTTGGAGCTGAGTAGCCAGCCAGGGGGGTGGAGCGCCTGAAGCTCCTCAAACTTCCCAACCAGCTGGGTAGAGCGCGCTCAGACAACCTTGTCCCCCTATCCCTTCTCCCACACAGCAAGGTCTGTGTAAACCCTGCCCTTTCAGCAGCCCTCTTGCTGCTAGGAAGCCTGTCAGACCACCTGCCTATTCCTTGTCCCAGAGCAGCCGGGTGTGAATCCTGTCCTCCACAAACTGTCTCTCAAGCACTCTGCCTGTCCAGAGCACCACAAAATGTAGGTTTCTGCTCACAAAGCAGATCTCCAGGGCTAGGTGTTCAGCAGTCCCAGGCTTCCACTACTTCCCCCGCTCCATTTCTCTTCCTCCCAGTGGTGAGCTGGGGTGGGCGAAATGCTTGGGTCCCACTGGATCAAGGCTTTCTCGTACATTACCCTGTTTCATGAGGTCTGTATGCAGTCTGGTGCAGCCTTCTTTCCTGTTGCTGTTTTAGGGTTCGTTGTATTAACTATATTTTCACACTATCTGTGGTTTTGGGAGGGGTTCTCTGTCTCATATCTCTCGCAGCCATCTTGAATCACTTCTTATATTATTGAAGATGATCAAGCCATTGATACTCCTAAGAGCTATAGAATATGGCAGTTGCTTGGTGTAACTAACAGGTCCCATTGTTGAATTATCCAAGGAGGCTTAATGCCCTCATCATCAAGCCAGGTTAGCCACCTGGGTCAGGGAGCTGAGCTGCCCGCACTGGCTGCTGAGATGTTGCCCTTTGGTTCCATCCTCACCTCTGACTGCACACAACCTTTGAGCCCATATACCCTTCTGGAGGGTATAGCAAAGCCCAAAATGCCCCAAAGGACTCAAACACCATGCAAGATTGAAAGGGTTTTTTCTTTACAGTCCACTCAAGATACTGTTAGAAGAGAATTTTGAAACCATATGCACCAGGCTCTGAAAATGCTCAGAAATAGCATATTGTTCTGTTGCTTGTTTTTGGTGAACTTTAGAGAAACCACTAGAGTAAAATTCCATGTAAATTGCTAAGGCATCAAATCAGAACTGTCCTTGGGCACTGCAACTTTGCAGAAAACCTCGTTTGGTTTTTTGTTTTTTTTTTAAGTCCTGTACTTTTTTTTCTTTTCCAAATAGGCACAGTTTGTTCATGGAGTAGAAAAGGTTTTCTTTCTCCACAGATCTGTCTCCTTTTGTTCATACCTTGGAGACCCCAACAAAATAGAAGCGCACTTCCAGAGAGGCAAAGAACATCTTAGTGAATAAATACCAACTGTTAAATTCATATATTTGCCTATATAGTGAGCAGTTTCTTCTAAGAAGTTCCAAGGGACCCAAACCAGGGCATATTACAGTTCCTTGTTACTGCACCTTTGAAGTACTAATTTCCTTGTGTTTAACTTTGTTGTCATTGCTACTGAGTAAATATATGTATCTATTACATACGGTATATTTTATGCTTCACTCATTTTTTTCTGAGTTCACAGTTTTTTGCTGTAGTCTCTCATTCACTTTAAAAACCTGCAATCTTCATCTATTTATAGAAGAGACTGTAAATGCACAGTTGTGCATTTGGTTTTCCGGGCATCATATTGCTTTATTTATAGGCACTATGCCTTAGAATAAAGTTTACTAAGCGGCAAAGGGCTACTGGCATTTCTCAGTGTGGTTTGCTTGCGTGAGTGAGGAGATGTGAGCAGAGCAGGGGATTATTTGTCTCTGAGAGAAACAAAAGCAAGGCAGGGGTGGGGAAGATATTTAATATACTCCGTACCCAAGGCAGAATGTCCTCAGGGTACCACTGCAGACAGTGACAAGGGAAATGTTAGTCAGCCTCCAGAATTGACAGTGTCCACATTAATGGATGCTAAGGTATATTTCCTCCCTTGCTGTGTCAGATATGTTAGTAAAGTTGGGTTAGTACATAAATTGAGAAGTCTTCATTCTTTCTTCCCTCCTTCATTACCTCCCTCCTTTTCTTCTCCCACTCCTTTTCACCCTTACATTTTTTCTAGAAAATTCAGTAGTCTTACAGTTGAACGTAGTATGTGGGTAGTTTCTCGTTTTACAAATCAACTTACAGTACTCTACTCAACTCTGTATGAGATCCCTATTTGGATATGATCTTAAAACGAGAGCCTACTGTGGGAATAAAGTAGTAACTTCAATGCCTGGTTTATTAAAGGATTGTATACTTCATTAAATCCCCTCAATTACATACACATGTGGTATGCAGTGTTACTGTCAACGTTTCACATGGAAGGAAACTGAAGCACAGAGAGGTTAACTAGCATGCCCAAGGTTGCACAGCTAGTGATGGAATGAGGTTTTGATCCAGAGTCCACACCGAGCCGGGGCAGCTCGAGATGTAACGAAAACTCCAAAACTTCAGTAGCTTAACAGAATAGGGTTTGTTTCTCTCCAAAACACGAGACCTTTATAGACGTTCCTCTCCACCGGCTTGTCTCCAGGGTAACTCAGAGAAACAGGCTTCTTCCATCATGTGGCTTTGCCCTCCTCTGCACCCACTGAAGTCCTCTGTTTAGCCTGCGATGACAGGAGACTATGGAGGATCCTGCGTTAGAGGGTTTTATGGACAAGTCTGGATGATGTGCATCATTCCAGCCACAGTCCATTGGCCAGGCTCAGTCACATGGCCTGATCATGAGGTGGGCAATGTTGCCTGTGGACCCAGAAGGAAAAAGGAACAGACTTTGATAAACGTGTAACAGTCTCTGCCATAATATTCCTAGTCAGGATGACTTAGCCAGGAACAAATCATTCAATTTAGTGCGACTGTATGGATGAATTATGTCAATAATCCTATTATTAGGAACACTTAGGAAAAAAATTTTCTTCACATGGATGTCAGTACCCACAGCTCAAACAAAATATGCTAGGGAACAAAATATTGTTTTAGGTCCTTTTATGCCAAGAAGAGCGGATATGATTTCCTCTACCCAAGGCAATAAAGAGAGAAACTAATATGCTGGAAACACTTTTAAGTAACTTAACTCTCCCAACAGTAGAAGTAACATGACTTTTAATGTCTTAATGATCTGTGGTTAAAGCAAGGTAGATCCATCCTCCTCTTTGATCCACCCATGTTTTGGTGCGCCTGTTTCCTTCACAAGATGTCACAAAGTTTAGCCTCCCTTTTCAAATTTTTCTTGTCTTCAGGTCTGCATAGAGTTGCAGTGATTTTTTAAAGTCAAAAGTGAAACTACTGGTTCTCACATCTTCAAATTACAAATCTCTCTCTCTCTTGCATCCCCCTCCCTTTCTCTATTCACATTGGCATATGAACTCGCTTAAGGAAAAATTGTCCTAATATGCCATAAACTGGTTGTCCATCACCAGAGTAGCACAGGATATATTCCCATGGAGAGAAGCCCTTCATACTTTTTATCTTTAACTCCCAACATTTTTCTTCCCTTGCCATTACTTTCTACTTTTTGACATTATTTTCTTAAAGATATTTAGAAATCCTTTTCCCTTAATGCTAATAGAATCTCACAACCTAAAGTTTTTTCTCACCTAATAGGAAACTGTTTGCTGTCTTGGGAAAAAACGCTTTGCATGTTACTATATAAATTTTCTTAGTTTATCCACTGAGAGAGATTAGTTGAGACTCTACAAACAAAATAATTAGAGAAGAGAAGCTGCCAGTGTTTATCTTCTTCCAGATCAATGTGAAATTCCTTTTAAGGACAAGAAACTATAGTAGGTGGTTGATAAATGACATAGGTTCAAATTTCTTTTTGAGTTGCAACTGGTGTTATCTTAAGGTGTTTTATAGGATTAAACTAAGGTTCTCACTATCCCTAAGCCCATGGCTAGAATTCTTGAATAACACGAGTATACAATGAGTGTTCACCAGGAATATCTTACATAATGCACTGATAAGAGTTCTTTCATCTATCACTGGTCAAACTTTTCAAACATACTATTTTCTATGCTTATGAAGTCACTTAAAAATCTATATAGTCTTCCAAAATAATTTTCCTCCATATGCCTAAGCTCCCCAGAAGTATAACAAATACAATGAAATTGACTTAAAATGGTCTGCCATCTTAAGTGACACTTTTACTTCAAATTAAAATGGCTTGTCCAACATCTTTTGGCAATGCTGAGTATAATTGGTTTCATCTCTAGTAAAAAAAAAAAAAGGGCATACTCAACAATATTTGATGGATAAAAGGACATTAATTTTGGATGAGGACATAAATGTCATGCAAATGGATGTGTGGATAATGCAGAGGCGTGAGTGACTTTTTTGTATGAAACCATAGACAAAGGGGAAAAAAAAGCATTCAACAGCACAACATATGGGTTCAATGAAACCAAATGAAATTTGACAGAAACAAATGTAAAGCCAGGCACTTAGGCTAGAAAAGAGACAGGAGCGTGGCTTAACAACAGTACTCTTGAAACATATCTGGAGGATTTAGAACACTCTAATATGAGATGTAGCAATTTAAAAGGTCATTATGACCTAAGATGCATAAAAGAATATTTCAAGAAGGTTCTATATTGATCAGACCACTTCTGGGATATTTTTATTTGATATCTGATTGGACACACATAGTTGAGTTTCATTGTCAAAAACATTAAAAAGACAGAAAGGTATGACACCCATTATCACACTGCATGCATCCATCCAGTATTTTTCTATGGATATTAATAAAATTGATATCAAAGGCAATGTAATGCTGTTTTGTAACCTGCTTTTTTTCTCCTTAATGAGAAATTGAAGGTATTTTTTTCATTGCCACTAAATTATCCTAAAACATTTTCAGTAGCTACACTGTGCCATGATCAACTGAACCATTCCTCCATTATCACTTTTCTATGATGAACATGTTCATGAATATTTGGACTCTTCTCAGATATTTTTATTTTACTGTACCGACAGTGGCGCTTGGCTTCCCGGCACCTTTGCCAAAAATTGGTGTTATTTGTTTCCATCTTTGCCAATTTTACACATGCTAAATAGGTTATCTTGCTATAATTAGCATTTAATTTGATTACTATGGAAACAAGACATTTTTGCATATTTTTGGCAATTTATATCTCTTCTTTCTTGAATTAACTCTTCCAAAATTTTGTCCATTTTTTATTGCAGTGAGAGTCACAATACTTCAAAGGTACAGACAAATAAGATTCATTCAGAAGAAAGAGAACCAGTTAAGAGCCACCAAGATTTTGAAGGAATTGGAAGTCATGTTGTTCCAGGGATTGGAAACATTTAACTAGCTTTAGGGTGAACTAAATTCAAACAGTTGAAAAGCATTCAAGCAGGTACCAAATGAGTTGTAAACTCTGTGGTTCCATTGAACCGGAACTAGAGCCACTGAATGAAATTTCAGATTTTATCTCAGAAAATAATCACAAGAGTCCAAAACTAGAGTGTAGGTTTTTAGAAATGAGTTATTTATGTGAAATGTTCACAAATAGATCGGACCGCCCATTTGTTCAGTGTTTAATGAAAGTTGGACTCAATGTCTCCAAAGTCCTTCCAAAGCACACGTTCTGTGAAATGATGCAGCTCCATGTGTGAAGGCAAGATTTGACACTGAAGTTCCGAAAAAAGAAGCCTGCAATTGTTGGGCTGTGGGAGCCCCTTGCCTCAGCAGCAGCATATTCAGATGCCATCTCTTAAAACAAGACATTTCTGATGATGGCAAATTTCACCAAATTCACGTTCAGAGTAGTTTCCTGAATTCTGGGGGTGTATTCCATTGCTGGTAGGTACACACACATTCCCCCCAGGCCCTCCCACCAACGCTACTAATGCCTATCATTGACTTCATTCTCACAATGCTTCCCAAGAAGCTATAACTTTCCAGTGGGAAAAATTTGTTCACATTTTATATATCCATATTTTTCTCTATTTGCTATTGTGCTATGTCTTTGAAATGTAATGACTCAAGAAAATGACATTTAATATCACAGCATTCCCCATGTTGGTAATTTATGATAATGGATGTCACTGTAGATTTCAGAGTAATTTATATTATCCACCTTTTCCTATTTCTGCTAGATTAAATAAATTCTTTTTATTGAGTTTTGCTGCATTTTTCAGTTTTCTAGTCTGTACCACTCACTTTCAGGATATTTATAATCCTTTTATCTGGTCTTTGTAGTTTCAAAATGATGTCTTTTACATTTTAAGTTTTGAGCAATCAATGCCCTTTTCAAATTGCCCTCTTAAAGCTTTGTAAAATAATATTCTCCATAATGCAACTTTAAATTACCTGCCTTTTCCTTTACTAGACTTAATCCAGGAAGGCTAATTGAACATTCAGCATTTTAATCATCCCACACTGTCAAACCTGTCTTCTCATTACTGAGAACTGGGTAGGCCATAAGCTTAATTGTGTTCTGGCGATGTAACTGGAATAAACGTTTGATAATATGATCATTACATAGCTATGGAATTAGTCCTTCTATTTATTAATATCTATACAAAAATATTGTTCAACAAATATTGACTTTTATAACTAGTATAAATAAACATATATAACCAAATTCCTGGTACTTCAGTAGGTCTTTGGAAAACACAGAGATGGTTCATCTGTAGTATTTATCTTAATAGAGTTTACAAAGATTTTTTTTAAAAATCAAAATTCCAGATAACTATAGGATGACCCAAAACAAGGCAATGGTCACAAGAATGATACAAATTAAACTGTCATTTGTTATACAGATGTATAAGAAGTATACAGAAATGATGATTCAGATATAAAAATTGTCATTACATTAAATGTGCAAGAAATGTTCAACTAAAACTATAGGGCAGTTCAAATTCTCAGGATGATAAAGCACATGATGGATCTCAGGAAGTATATCTTGAACTTTATTTGCAATGCCTTATAAAAATGGTTAATTCAGGAGACAGCCACCAAGACATAAAAGCACGTTCATCTAATAGAAGATGAGGCTTCCTGAAAGCAGCATCTTGTAGCAGAAAAGCAATGTTTGAAAATGTACGGGCTGTTTTTTTTTTTTTCATTTTTTAAAATATAATTTATTTTGCTATCATTAATCTACAATTACATGTGCAATATTATGGTTATTAAACTACCCCTTCATCAGGTCCCCCCCACCAACCCCATTACAGTCACTGTCCATCAGCATAGTGAGATGCTATAGAGTCACTACTTTTCTTCTCTGGGTTGTACAGCCCTCCCCATGCCCCCCCCCCAACATTACATCTGCTAATGTACGGGCTGTTTTTGAAAAATGAAATGAAAATGTCCATAGTATAGTAAAATGCTAATAACTCTTCTCTAGAATCTTCTAGGAAACCCCACGGTTCAGTCAAGGCTCTGGTACTATTTTTAAATGTATTCATTGAACAAACAGCACCTTTCAAAGACATTTCAAAGTAAGCTGTAAATTCAAATAGCAAAGGATGTGAACCAAGGTAGGTGTAAATGTGGATCCATTTTATCCCTTTATCCATGTAGATCAATTAACCTTGTTATTATTCTTGATATGCATTCACTCTCAGCTTTAGGAGTTACCATGAATATGAATTACCCTGATTATGTTTTTTCTTATTATGGGTTTCATCTATACTTACCTATTGAGTAGAATGTAAATTTTCTAATGTAATTATAGCCATATGCATCTAACTGGAGACTTAAGCAGTGCTAAGAAACAGACTGAGAAAACAAAAATCATACATAATATGCTCCTCTCCCAACTTTCACTCATTGTCTACAACTTCCAAGAAAATTTAAGAGAGGAGTCACTCTTTTATGTGATTAAATGGCTCTCATGACCTAAACAGCCTTCTATGTCTTCCTAGAAGTGATCTTGTCAGGAAAAAATTACTATCCTATGAGGTAGGTGAGTTATTCTCAGTGAGGCATAAGAGTAAAGGGAGAGGAGATAGCTTTCTGTAAGATCATAAATTCATACGCTTGCATGTCTCATCTCAATCTGAAATCTTACAGTCTTTCCTAAGGGTTCTTCTCCGTTATATGTTATTCTGGAAGGGCTACCCAGCTGATCTCATGAGCTATGATCATTGGGTCCAGAAAGAAATCCATATATATTTGGTCAACTGATTTTGATAGAGATGCCAAAGTAAGTCAAAAGAAAAGAGAATAGTCTTTCCAACATATGGTGTTGAAATAACTGGATATTTACATGGAAAAAAATAATCTGTTACCTCACACCATACAGAAAAATAAACCTGAAGTGAATGATTGATCTAAGCATAAAAGATAAAACAATACAAATTCTAGACAAAAACAAAGTACAGGCAGTCCCCAACTTAATGATGGTTCAACTTAAGGTTTTTTGACTTAATGATGGTGCAAAAAATGATATGCATTCAGTAAAACCATACTTTGATTTTTGATCTTTTCACAGGCTAGCAATATTCAGTACAATCCTCTCTCAGGATTCTAAGCAGTAGCAGCAAGCCAACTGCAGCTCACAGTCAGATATGTGATAACTAGGGGAAAACAACTGATGTACTTACAACCATTATGTTTTTCACTTTCAGTACAGTATTCAAAAAATTACATGAGATATTCCACACTTTGTTATAAAAGTAGTTTTTGTGTTAGATGATTTCTTCCAGTTGTAAGGTAATGTAATTGTTCTGAGCATGTTTAAAATAGGCTAGCCTAAGCTATGACATTTGGTTGGTTAGATGTATTAAATGCATTTTTGACATATTTTCAGCATATGATGTGTTTACCAGGATGGAACCTATCATAAGTCAAAGAAAATATGTATATAATCTTCACAACTTTGGCTTAGACAAAGATTTCCTGGGATACAAAGAGCAAAAAAGCAAAAACAAAAAAAAAATCTTTAAAGAAAAATATTAATAAATGGAATTTAATTGAAAACTTTTTGAAAGAGACTATTAAGAAAATGAAAACACAAGCCACAGACAGGAGAAAATATTTGCAATACACATAGCTGACAAAGAATTTGTATCCTGAATATGTAAAGAGCTCTTACAATTCAATAGTAAAGACAAACATTTCAATTTAAAATCGGCAAACAACTTGAACATATGCTTCACAGGGAAGGATATACAAATGGCCAATAAACACAGGTAAAGATGCTCAACATCACCATGAACAGGAAATACAAATTAAAAGTGAACACTCTACTAGGCATTAGGGACTCATTGGTGAAAAAATGCAATATTGTTCCTGCCTTATGGATTTTATAGCGTAATGAGAGATACAGACAAGTTAATAGGCATTCACAAATAATGGGATAAGTGCTGGATAGGAAAAATATGTATGCTTTGGGAGTGATGACAGAGAAGATCCCAACACAGACAAGAGGCTGGACAAGGGGATTATCAATCCAGGCTTCCTGGTGAAAATGAATTTAATCTAAGATCTGAAAGATGACTAGAAGCAAATTGAGCAAAGGAGTTATGAAGAAGATAATAAGCATGGACAAGGAACTGTATAATGCAGAAAATCACAATGAAAAGACAAGCATGACAAGCCAAGAATCTAAAAGAAGTTTACTATGGCTGTTTGGAGAAAAACCACAGGGGTGAAAGTTGGAAAGTGGTGGTTAGAGATAAATGAGTAATTTATTCAGAGGTCAGATCATACAGGTCTTACAGGCTGTCATAGGGAATTTTAACTTTATTATAAGAGCAATGCGTGGAAAGCATAGAAATATTTTAAACGATATATCTGACTTGCTGTTTAAAAGGATCAAAGGAGAGAAAAATCAAGGGTAATTCACAAGTTTTTAGCTGGAAATATTAGGCAGATATTGCTATAACTGTTATAGGAACTACAGTAGAAGAAGCAATTGGAGATGAATTGAGTTTTAGATGTGGTCATTTTGAGGTATATATAGAATATTGAAGTGTGGTTTTACTATGAAGCTCAGGAGAGAGGTCTAGCTTGGGTATACAAATTTGCTAGTGATCTGTATAATACAGAATAGGGAGTGATTAGTGCTATGCTAAAATTTTTTACAGAATATCATGAAAGCACAAAGGTCATCAATATTAATTATTTATTGCTGTGTAACAAAATGACACAAACCTAGTTACTTCAGGGAACACACATTTATTATGTCACACTTCCTGTGGGCCAGGAGTATAGATAGGCATGGCTTATCTAGGTGCTCTTCTCACAAAGTCACACAAAGCTGCAGAAAGGTGTTGACTAGGACTGACATCGCACCTGAAAGTTCAGAGGGGAAAAGATCCAAGTCTAAGCTCGTGTAGTTGTGGCTACATTCAGTTCCCTGATGGCTGTCAGCTGGAGGGTGTTTTTAGTTCTTTGCCATTTGGGTCTATCCAGAGAGCAGCTCACAACATGGCAGCTTGCTTCACAAAGTCACCAAAAGTGAGTCAGCTAGCAAGGTAAAAGTTATAATCTCATAATCTAATCATGGTGTGGCATCACTTCAATGCTCAGGTCCACTATTGGCTAGAGGTCAGGTCCAGAATGGGAGGTGATTACACAAAGCCATGAATGTCAATAGGCAGGATCAACCACAAGCTACGTACCTCTTCATCTCTACATAAAAGTGGCACATGAGTCTGAGGGAAGGTATGTGAATTCTAAGCAGACAGTAAAAAAGGAGAGGGCTGCCTTCCGGGAAGATGGCGGCGTGAGCAGGGCGGCAGAAATCTCCTCCCAAAACTATATATATCTATGAAAATACAGCAAATACAACAATTCCTAAAAGAGAGACCAGAATACACGGGAAAGCGCACAGCATGCAGCTACACCTGAGAGGACACGGCACACGGTGAGGTGGAGCTATAAAGGGCCCTGCAGAGTGGCTCAGCCATGGCTGCGGAATAGTGGAGCAAGAGCACCACCTAGAGCATCCCCACAGATTCTACTCCCAGTGGTCGTTTTTTTTTTTTTTTTTTTTTTTTTTTTTTTTTTTTTTTTTTTTTTT